>CAUYRH010141910.1:0-35911 GCA_963574655.1 Perodicticus potto | reverse complement strand
AGGACATTCATTTTGACCTTACAGAAATGAAAGTTATTATAAGTAAATCCTATACATAATTATAATCCAATAAATACATAAATTAGACATAATGAAATAGACATAAAGACATAATGACAAAGTAGATACAAGGACATAAACAAAAGAAAATCCAAAAATAAGAAGCAACAGCTGTTCCAGATGAGAAGGAATTAGTGAAATAAATCCCATAGTATGAAAAATCAGAGTGAAAAAATTCTCCCAAATGGGAACACCACCTCTCTACCAAAGGGAACCAACCTAAAGGAAAATACTGAAATGTCAGATAAATAATTCCAAATATAGACTGTAAGGAGGCTCAAGAAAATCCAAGATATAATGGAAAACTAATACCAATAACCCAGAAAAATAATTCAAAAAATGAATTGAAAAATTCACTACAGGGACTGGCATAATAAGTAAAAAGAAAATAGAACTTCTGGAAATAAAAAATGTATTTATGTAAATACAAAATACAGTGGAAAGTTTAATAGACTAGACCAGGTAGAAGAAAGAATCTCAGAAGACAAGTCTTTGGAATGAATTCAGTCAGTCAAAAATAATGAACAGAGAAATAGGAGGAATGAAAAAAGCCTTAAGGAAATATGAGATTATGTAAAATGGCCAAATATAAGAGTTATAGGCATCGCAAAGGGTAAAGAAGAAAATAAAGAGGGCTGGAATATATATTGGAGGGAATAATTTTAGGAAAACTTCCCTGGTCTTACTAGAGAGGTAGACATCCAGATATCTACCTCTATCATCCAGAGGTACTTTCCTATCTGGAAAGTTCATCACAAATGAACAAACACCAGGACACACAGTCATGAGACTGTCCAAAGTCAACAAAGGAGAGCTGTAAGGGAAAACATCAGGTAACTTACAAAGGGAAATTCTCCAAGCTAACTACAAACTTCTCAACTGAGACTGTACAAGCTAGAAGGCATTGGGGACCCACATCAGTCTTCTTCTGAAACCAAACTGCTTCCATAATAAAATTTTATATCCTGAAAATTATCAGGATATCACTTCATATCACTTATGAAACAGAAATACAAACTTTTTCAGATACGCAAACCCTTAAAGATTTGATCAAGACCAAACCAGACCTGCCCTGTAGGCACTACTAGCAACTGCATTATACGTGGACCAGTGGACCAGCATGAGGGTCACCTACCAGTGTAAAACCCCCTAAAAGCTAAAGCTCAGAGCTAATATAAAACATAGTACAAGAGGTAAAGTAAAGTAATAAGGTATTACCCAAATAGATGAAGAGAATAGCATCCCACATAGCAATTCTATCAATCAATGTCAATTATTTGAATTCCCTACTCAAGAGACTTAGACTGGTTAAATGAATAAAAAAAATACAAGCTAAGTATCTGCTGTCTCCAGTAAACCTAACTAGCCCCCCAAAACTCATACAGACTCAAGGATAAGGGATGGAAAAACATGGGAATTGCTGAGCTTGAGGAGATGAATTCCAAGGCTCTGTCTAGCAGGAATATTCTAGAATTTGACAATGAACAGAGAGGACTTCTGCCATCATACTAAACTCACAGTTTACTTATCTTTTGGTTCCTTAACTGACAACTCTCAGTGGTAATAATATCTTACATTTTCTCAAGAGGTTTCTCTGTGCCCGACACTCTGCTAAGCACTTTAAATGTATTTTCATGCAATTCTTGTAACAGTCCCTTGAAGTAGAAACTATTATTCTCATCATGGAGATAAGAAAATTGAGAAACAGAAATGAAAATGTGGCAAAAATTTCCAGAACACTTATTATGTGCCAGGAATTATTCTAATATTGAAGGACTGTACTCTTACATTGTATTTTATATATGACTATATATATGTAATTATCTATGTGTGTGTGTATGTGTATATATATATATAATTTCACAAAAACACTGTGAGTGTGGACTATTACCATTACCTTCATCATTACAGATGAAGAGTTATCCAAGGAACAGAGTTAAATAAAATGGACTAAGGTTAAATAATAAGTGACAATCTTCAGTTTTAAGCCTAGGCAGTCTGGCTTCAGAGGCCAAGTTTTAACCACTATCACAACACAGATATATATGTGTTGTGATATATATATATATATATAAATGCATATATATATAAATACATATATACATATATACATATATATATGTATAAATAGAGAGAGAGACTATAAATGTTGGATAACCAGGGAAAGTTCATGTAGCTAGTAAGAAGGCATAACTAAAATTGAGTAGTCATGTAATTTGGTTCCAGAGCATTGTTCATAATTACTACACTATTAAAAATGCTTGGAAGCAAGAAGTCCTGTGTGACTGGTGGTGGCAAGAAGTTCTGTGTGACTGGTGGAAACTCAAGGGCTAGGAACTAAGAATACTGCATTTGGGGAGAAAGGTACCTATAACCAGGCTATATGCTAGGAGAGAGAAATACAAACACAAGATGAAAAGTATTATGTTCTCCTTTAAATTCCTACATCCCATCTCTCAAACTCTTTCCCTCGTCTGTGCTTCCTCTAACTATGCAACTGTGAATAATAGAGTACAGCTGAGAGGGTTCACCTACAATCTTTCCCTGACGACAAATGAAGCTGCTACATAAAAGAAAAAATTGGCTTTTATTGAGTTTCTACTATGTGCGCAGCATTACATATGTCTGTGGTTCTAAACGTTTGGACCTCAGGACCCCTTGACACATTTGTAGAACATTGAGGATCACATTTTGTTTTTTTTGAGACAGTCTCACTATGTCACCCTCAGTAGAGCCATGGCATCACAACTCACAGCTCAAACTCTTGGGCTCAAGGGATTCTCTTGCCTCAGCCTCCCAAGTAGCTGGGACTACAGGCACCGGCCACAATGCTCAGCTATTTTTTCTTGTTGTTGTAGTTGTCATTGTTGTTTAGCAGGCCTGGGCCAGGTTCAAACCCACCAGCCTTGGTGTATGTGGCTGGCGCCTTAACCATTGAGCTACAGGCCCCAAGCCCACGTGTTTTTTTGTTTTTTATGTGGGTTATATAGCAACCAAATTTGTTTTATCATAAATAAAAATATATTTTCAAAACCATTTATTCATAATAATAACAAGCCTATACTTACTGCACAACATATTTTTTATGAGAAGCAACAGTATTTTCCAAAACAAAGAATTACCTTACACTTTTGAAAGTCTCTTTAATGTCTGACTTAGGTAAATTCAACAGAATTCTCTTATCTGCCTCTGCATGTAATCTTCTATGATATCACACATATGTTGTAGGCAGTATGTATACCTGGAATAGTGAAGTAGTGAAAATAATTTTGATTGCATAGACATCCCGAAAGCATCTCAGGGATGGCCAGGGACCTTGGAACCACAATTTGAGAGCAACCATGAAAGACATATGCCACTTGTTTTGAAAAAAGGAGGCATTATAAGAATCACATAAGGAAATCTTAAACGCTGACATAAAAAGACAAAAAATTGATGGGCAAAGGACAACAAAAACTATTATTCTCACATCTCACATTTTCCCAAGACCACAATTTATTATTCAGAAATTTTACTACCCCACTGTGTATCCGATCTACATTTTTTTTTTTTTTTTTGCAGTTTTTGGCCAGGGCTGGGTTTGAACCCGCCACCTCCAGCATATGGGGCTGGTGCCCTACTCTGTTGAGCCACAGGTGTCACCCGTATCTGGTCCTCAAGACTGTGTTACCATGGAAGGCCATTGTTTGGGTGAGAAAGTAATAAAAGTGAAACGAAAGTTTTTCCTATCTGTCCAGTACACTGTAGTGGAATGGGGAAAAATGGGAAAGCCTTAACTACATCACATGTGTGTTTGTGTATAAGAACTACAACCAATAGGAACAGTTACACTTATTCTCACCATGGAGATCAGCAACTTAGACCACTGAGGGTTAGGAGTCCTCACCCCACCCCACCCGACCCCACACAGAGCAATTTATCTGATAAACATCAGAGAAAATATTAAAACCCCAAAAGCCTGATCCAGTCCAAGTCACTTCGAGGCAAATTTACCTCTTAGACAATATAATTAAGACCAAACATTTTCACATTTTTACTAGACCCTTGGCTATGTAAGCTTGTCTATCTTTAAAAAAATTAAAGACCAAAGAATTATAGATGTTTAAATTTTTATTTTGATTAAAATCATAAGATTATAACTCATAATGATACAGCGGGGGAGAGAGAAAGGGAGAGATTTCTTCCCTCTTGGGTTTTTCTCTCTGCCAGGAGCTTTGGTGTTTTTTTCTCTGTATTCTTTTCTGTAAAATAAATCCTGTCTTACCACTGATCTGTGGTCTGTGGATTCACTCTTCGAATCACTGAGATCAAGAACCTACTGAAGATAAAATTCCAGTATCAATAATGTAGGGTATGAATTGAAGTAAAATAAAGGGTAGATATACTCTTAATCACCATGTCAGTCCTGCTAAGTGAATGATACTAAGCAGACTCCAGTGTTTGAAAGTAATGTCTGCCTGTACTTAAGTCCTACCTAACTTCTCTCGACACACGTCTTTAATGCTGAACCTTGTTTCATTTTCTCTTCCCGTGGTGAGCTGCACTGACATAAGTGATTGGCAGGAGGGACCTCATGGCAATAGATGTGACTCTATTCACAAGTTATAAAAAGGATCAGCTTTGCTTGTTCCCCATTTCTTCCTGGCAGGAAGCAGAATCTGGTTCTCACCTCTTCTGCTCTCTAGGGCTCTCATTGCTGTTTAAAAAAAAAGGTTATCTTCTCTTTTAGAACCAGAAGGAATGTCTCCTGCTCTTTTTAAAGGCTTCCAATCTGACAGCAGTTTTGTGGTATCCAGCCTACATCATCTCATTATTGGGAGTCTGGTATTCCCCACCCAAAGCACTAAAGGATTGCTATTAGGTATATCAGATGCCTGTGTTAAATTCCTTATCTCTTTTCATTTGTCTGTGTTTTTTAACAAGACACTTAACCATTTGAAGAGGTTAATAATAGAATTTAATAATAAAATGTAAGAGGTTAATAATAGAACTTAGTTCATTAGGAGGATTTAATCTGTAAAAAGTACTGACATCCTTTGAGATGAGAGCTCATGGGATGATAATAACATATAAGATTCCTGTATCTGGTCACTTAAAGAATGTATGAAAATGGAATTGAAGAGTGAGGTCACTTGTTTCAAGTGTCTAGTCGTGATTTATAGTTTTGAACCCCTTTGGTATAAATGACATGTAGCCCAGTACATTTATTTAAAGTATAAAATTCCGTGAATTTAACATATGGACAGAACTGTAAATCCATCTTTATAATGAAGGAAGCAAACATATCTATCACTTCAAGAAGCATTTTTATACTTGTATTACAACTATTCCTCTTGGCAACCAGTGATATGCTTACAGTCACAATTCATCAGTTTGTCTTTTCTGGAATTTTATGGAGTTGACTCACACTTTTTTGGTCTGTTTCCTTTCATTTACCTCTCTTTGTGTGGACATATGTTTTTATTTTTCCTAGTTTAAAAAAAAGTACATATGAGTGGAATAACCATGTAACAGGAGTATATTTTACTATTTAAAAAATTGACAGGGCAGCACCTGTGGCTCAAAGGAGTAGGGCGCCTGCCCCATATGCCGGAGGTGGCAGGTTCAAACCTGGCCCTGGCCGAAAACTGCAGAAAAAAAAAAATTGACAAACTGTTTCCAAAATTATAAAATTTTACATTCCCAAAAGAATTACTTAAAAGTTAAAGTTGTTCCACACCCTCATTAACACTTGATATGGTTAAGATTTTTAATTGTAGCCATTACAATAGATGTACACTAGAACCTCATTTTGATGTTAATTTCCATTTTTCTTTTTTATTTATTTATTTTTTATTAAATCATTGTTGTGTACATAAATGCAATCATGGGGTACAATGTGCTGGTTTTATATACAGTTTGAAATATTTTCATCGAACTGGTTGACATAGCTTCTCCCACCCTCCTGTCTCTCCCTGTCTCTCTCTTTCTTTTTGTTGTCACTTTGAATTATTTCACTAAGTAGTTTTTCCAGCAAAGTATAGTGAAGTAGAAGTAGTGACAGTAGTTAGTCGTATTTCTTCCCTGACAAGTGTACAGTCATTCACAATTGAAGGTGAAGTTAACTGTAAGCTTTCTATCAATGTCCTTTATCAGATTTAGCAAGTTCACTTCTATTACCAGTACCTGGAGATTTTCATCATGAATGGCTAGAAGATTCTGTCAAACGGTTTTGCTGAATCTCTGTCAAAGATTATATATATATATTTAAATCTGTGAATACGGTGAAATACATGAGATTTTAAAATTTAAATCTTGGTCAGAACATATTATTCTTTTCACATATTGCTAGATTAGACTTGAAAAAATTTTGTTAATAATTTTTGTATCTTTTTTTTTTTTTTTTTGGCATTTTTAGCCGGGGCTGGGTTTGAACCAGCCACCTCTAGCATATGGAGCTGGTGCCCTACTCCTTTGAGCCACAGGTGCTGCCCATAACTTTTGTATCTTAATATATAAGCAGATATAGCTCTGTAGTTTTCTAGTAATTTTTTTAATAAGAGAAATATTGGTCTTATAAAATCAATTGTGAAGTATTCCCTTCTCTTCTGTTTTCTGGAAAGACTTGTTAAGAACTACTATTTTTTTCCCTCCTTAAATATTTCATTGAGTTTATCAATGAAGCTTTCTGTACCTCAGATTTCCTTTGTAGAAATATTCTGAAATGCATATCTTGTTTCTATAATAAATATAAAGGTATCTAGCTTTAATAGTTTGTGTCAAGGAATTTGTCCATTTCATTTGTTTTTAGCTTTTATTGGCAAAAGTTTTCTTTATCATTTTCATTATCATTTTAAAATTTTAAAACTGTAGTTAATATTCTTTTTCATATCTAACATTTTTCTCTTCTTTTCTGATCAGTCTGGCTATGGATTTATCATATTTATCGATTCTTTGAAAAAACTAGTTTTGGGTTTAACTAATTTTCTTTATTGCTTTTCTGTTTTCCATTGCATTGTTTTCTTTGAGTGTAATTTGATGATCTTTTTTCTTAATTACTCCTACATGCTTTAGATTTAATACGTACTTCTTTTTCTCTGTTCTTAAATTAGAAGCTTATATTATTTGCTTTGAAGTTTTCTGCTTTTTAAATAGGAGAATTGAATAACATATTTTGCTAAACATTTCTTTAACTACTGAACATAAATTTTGATATACTGTGTTTTCACTTTTGTTCGGTTCAAAATACTACTTGTTTTCCATTTGATTCCTTTTTTTGATCAATAAGTCACTAAGACACATCTTATTTAGCTTTTAAAATTTTAAGATTTTCTAACGTTTTAGTTATTTTCTAATTTACTTTCATTGTAATCAAAGAATATACTTTGTCATATTTGAATCATTTTATTATTACACAGACTTATTTTATGACAGAGTTATCATCTATCTTGCTAAATGTTCTATATGTACTTGAAAAGAATGTGTACTTTGCTGTTCTTTGTTTGAATGTTCAAGGTCATATATTACTTTTGGTACTATATTGCTTTTGATTTTTCAAAGGTACTATATTATTGTTGATTTTTCTGTCTACTTATCCTATCAATTATTTAAAGCACAGTGCCAAAGTCTGCATCTATTACTGTGGATTTGACTATTTCTGCTTGTAGCTCCATCAGGTTTTGCTTCACAAGTTTGGAGCCCTGTTATTAGTAGCAGAAATGTTTGCAACTGGAATGTCCTCCTAATAAATTCATCCCCTTATCATTATGAAATTACCTTCTTTTTTATGGAGTACATTGGCTCCTTTGATAGAAGCAAATAATGTGCAATAATGATCAAATCAGAGTGATGGGGTATCCATCACCTCTAACATATTTCTTTGTTTTAAAATTATTCCAATTCCCCTATTTTAGTTATTTTAAGATATACAATAAGTTATTTTAACTATAGTCACTGTATTGTACTACAGACAATTAGATCTTATTCACACTATCAAACTGTATTTTTGTACTCATTATTAATCCCCTCTTCACCAACCCTCCCCTCCAATACACTTTCCACCCTTTGGTACCATCATTATAGTTTCTACTCCATAAATTTAATTTTTTTTAAGCTTCCATGTGAGTGAGAACATGTGATATTTGTCCTTGTGCCTAGATTATTCCACTTAATATCCTTCAGTTCCATCCATGCTGTTGCAAATAATAACATTTCATTAATTTTTTTTATTTATTTTATTATTATTTTTTTTTTTTTGCAGTTTTTGGCCGGGCCAGTTTTGAACCCTCCACCTCCAATATATGGGGCCGGCGCCCTACCCCTTTGAGCCACAGGCACCACTCACATTTCATTAATTTTTATGGCTGAATAAAATTCCATTTTGTATTGTAAATGTACTGCATTTTCTTTATCCATTCATCTGTTGATGGACATTTAGCTTGATTCCGTATATTAGCTAATGTGAATAGTGCCACAAAAAACATGGGAAGGCAAATTACCTTCTTTCTCCTTGGTAATAATTTTTACTATGAAATGCAGTTTGGTATAAAATAATTTATCCTATTCTTCTTTGACTGTTAGTTTCATTTATCTGTTTCCATATTTACTTTTATGTGTTTGTATCTTTATAATTAAAATCAATTTCTTGAAGACACAAATAATTGGATCTTATTTTTATATTCAATTTAACGATTTATGCCTTTTAATTGGGGAAGGTTGAAAATTGCATTTAATGCAATTAACCATCTGGTTATGTTGAGACCATATTGCTATTTGTTTTCTATGTCCACATTTTATTTATTCTTTTTTTTTCTCCTTTTTGCCTTCTTTTAAATAGAGTATTTTTATTATTTTAGTCTAATCCCTTGACTGTCTAATTAGCTTTAACTCTTAGTTTTGTGTTTTAGTATTTCCTTTAAATTTATAACATACATACTTAATTAATACTATCTAACTTCAAGTATTATTGACCCACTCCCATATAATATAAAATTTTATTATAATAATTTTGTTTTCTCTTTCACAGTCTTTGTGCTGTCATTACCATTTTGCATCTACATAAATTCTAAACTTTAACTTATTTTTTTTTATTGTTCAAAGTCAATTATCTTTTAAATAAATTTAAAAATAGGGAAATTATAATTTTTTGCATGCATACTATTTCTATTGATCATCATTCCTTGCATAGATCAAGATTTTCTTCTTTCTGAAGGACTTCCTTTAATTATTTTTGCAGTAATGGTGATGAATTCATTTAGTCTTCAAAAAAATGTCTATTTTTCCATCCTCTTTGAAAGATTTTTTTTTTTTTACAATATGAGCTTCTAGTGTAATAGGATTTTTTATTTTTCCCGTCCTTTTTGCCTCCATATGTTCATTTCCTATACATGTATCTTTTTTCTCAGGCTGATTTTAAGAATTATTTTTCTCATTACTGGTTTTAAGCAGTTTGATTATGATGAGCCTTCTTGCAGTTTTTTTATATTAGTGTTTGTGAGCCTCCTGAACCTATGGTTTATAATTCTTACCAATTTGAGAAAAGTTAAGTCATTACTCTTTCCATTATTTCTCTTCCCTCCTCTACATTGGGCATTCCATAATTGGGATTTATTTCAGGCTGTTTGATAGTTCACAGCTCCAGGACACTGTTCATTTTTTTTTCATCCCCTTATCTCTTTTTTTAGTTCAACCTGGATAGTTTGCATGATAATGCCTTCAAGTTCACTAAAGTATTCCTCTTCCATGTCTTATTTGCCAATCTCATCCAATGCCTTTTTCATCTTAGACATTGTATTTTTCCTCTCTCGAAGCACAATAATCTTCCATGCCACTCCTTAACATGTTCATGTTTTTCTTTATCTTTTGGACTATGTAGAATCCATCAAAATGGACTTTATTACTAATTCTACCATTTTTGCCATTTCATTGATTGATAGTTTCCTCCTTGAGTCTTATTTTCCTGCTTCTTTGAATACCTGCTGATTTTATTAAATGCCAGACATTGTGACATTTACTTTGCTAACTCCTATATATTTTGTATTAACAAAATATAATTAGACCTAATGGTGGGACACAACTACATTCTTGAAAACAGTTTGATCATTTTAAGACTGGCTTTTGGCTTTGTTAGGTGGAGTAGCCATTAGTCTAGTGCTAATTTTTCCTTATTAGGAGGAAATGTTTTTTGAGTACTCTTTTGATGCCCTGTATCTTATAATTTTTTTTTTCACTCGAACTAGCAGAAACACAAACTCTCCCTGGCTCTAAGTGAGCTGTGAAGCCATAGGTATTGTGCTGATTGCTCCCTTCTGATGATATGTTTTCCCTGAGCTGTAGGTAATTTTCTCACATGAATGTCCTGATGAGTCCTCCATGAGTGTCCTTCAGCACTCAGCTGAAGACTTTATAGAAACCATCTGCAGACATTTTGATCTCTCTCTGTGCACCCCTCTTCTCTCCAGTAATCTGCCCTGCAAAGAGTAGCCACCTTAACTTTTCAGAATGTCTCAACATAGGCAGAGAGCCAGGCTGTTTGAGATCCTCTTCTCTGTGCTGTGACCCACAAACTCTCCAAACAGTAAACACAGCAATCTTAGAGCTCATTTCACTGTGTTTTCTTTCTCCTAGGCATGATTATCCTATCGTTATTGTTCTCCAATGCCTGAAAAATCATTTTTATATAATATAAAAATATATTTCTGTCTTTTTAGTTGCTTAAGGTTGTGGGGGCCAAATCTGTGCTCTGTTACTCTATCATTGATAGAAATTATTTATTCATAATGCTAATATGTTTTGAATGTTAAGAATTAACTGTTAAAATAATTTTTATAAGCCTTTTATGTTTTTGTCAAATTCAAATATCACTTATAATTCATCCTTTAAGCTAGACATTTAACAAATTTTTAATGGACATGGCCTATGTCCTTAGCAACGTTCTAGCTTTGGGCAATACAGAAGTGAGCAAACATATCAATTCTCTGATTTCATGGAACTTACAGCTATGAGATCTGGATAGTAATTATATATGGAAGCACATAAATATAATAATACATGCAGCAAACAATAGGAAGTTCATGAGGTGAGAAGTTTCACTGGTGGTTGGAAAGGTGCACTTTAGCTGGTATAATGAATGAAAGCCTCTCTGATGAGGAGATATTTAACCTAAGAACTAAAGGATGATAGTGAAATTTGTAAATAACTGGGGAGAGTATAGAAAGCAGATCTATGAAAACAGAATGGCAAATCAAAAGGGGAATTTTGTAATATAGAAACAGAGAGAGAGACTAGAGTGGACTGTACAATTTTTGAATAAGAAACTTGGTACTGGAAAGGTAGGCAGGTACTAAATTGCATAGATATTTGTAGGTTGTATTTTATGCTTTAAAAACAAACTACTATTAAGTGGAAAGTATTCTAGGGGCCACAAATAAAAGCAAATACAAAACATTAGTTAGAAAGGTGATGTAGTAGTTTGGGTAAGAGATTAGGGTAGTTTAGCCTTGATGGTAAATAGGTTAAAGTTAGACTTCGGAGAGAATACCAATGAAATTTAAAAATATATTTTATATGGGGGAACAGAAGGGTAATTTGAGGAAAAGAGATGAATCAAGGAAGATGTGAAGATTTCCGAGACTTTGACCTGAACAATTGGTTGCATGGTGGAACGTGTGACTGAAATGGCACCATAAGAGAAGCAGGCTTAGGATGAAGGTAACAAATGTTCTATTTCACTTTGTTAAGTGTCAAGTAGGTTGTTGAATATATGTTTGGACTTCAGGGGAAAAGTCAAGACAGGAAATAAAAAACTGTTCATTTTGCATTATATAATTTCATTTGCTTTTACCTGGTGACATTTTTCGATTAGAGAACTATTTGGCCTGGTTCTCTGTGTCTCCAATTATTCACCCTTTAGACATCTAAGGGTATCTTGAATCTTCCAGGCGGAGATGGAGTGCCCTCTGGTGGAACACTGACAAAGGCTTGGGACGCTGGAGTATACACATGATAAAATGGGAATTCTGGGATTTCCCAAATGGGTAATGAGCAGGAGACAACATAAATACATGACTTGGACTAGCTATTAAGAAGAAATATGGAGTCGCTGACAACCATTCCAAAAGAATGAAGTTGTACAATAGTAATGCTATTCAGTTCTAGCCCAATGTTATGTGTAGAAGGCAGTTCCAGTTTTGAGATAGATGATTTTGTAAGCAAAGTCAGAAACACCATTTCATTATGTAAAATTTCTGGATTTATAAATATTAGCTGTTATTTGGATATAAAATACTCTGTGGATTAAAATAATACGTGTATGTGGATAAAATTGGTGGATCATATCAGTTTTAATAACCTGGTTGTCATATTTTACTGTTGTTTTGTAAGAAGTGATTATTGAAGGAAAGTGGGTAAAAGGTACACAGAACCTCTCTGTCTTATTTCTTACAACTGCATCTGAATTTATAATTAAATCAGAAGAAAGTGTTTAATTTTTCTAATTAATTTTTCAGTGGGTCAAATTCAGCACAGAGACCACCAGTTTACAGCTTTTATCTTAAGGAGAGAAGACGTATAGAGTGATGCATTTTAAGAAGGTGGCTTCTAAAATCCTTCGATAGAAAGCAATGAGGTAATTAATTGTTGGTCTAACATCCCAATTCTTAGGCACATCTACAATGAGAAAAGGGAGTTCCTGTCTCTTGCCTCCAAACACTATAGCTTGCTTCATTCCCTGGAGGAATGATCAAGATGACAATTGATTAGAGAAGCCAAGGCTGCTGTTACACAAAATTCCAAGAAATTATATATTACTTCCCGGTTCTTACAAGCCAATGTTTGAAATGATGTTTTATATCAGAAGAAATTTAGTAATCTAGAATGAGTGATGAGTGATCACCCCCTTTCTGGATGATGTATTCATTTAACTAGTTAATACTATAGGAGAACGTGGTTTAAACGATAACCATTTTATAGACGAGGCAGTTGACAAATAGACCTTTTAGAGCGTGAGGAAACATACCTAGACACATTCAATTTAGGGCATACAGGCAGTCCCTACCTTATGATAGTTGACTTATGATTTTTTACTTAACGATGGCACAAAAGCAATTCACATTCGGTAGATATCCTACTTGGGATTTTGAATTTGATCTTTTCCCAGGCTAGCAAAATATGGTATCATATTCTCCAGAGATGCTGGGCAATGCTATTGAGTGACAGCTCACAGTCAGCCTCACCATCACCATCGTGAAACCACCAATACCCTACAGTGTACTGTGTTGCTGTGTGATTTTGCCCAACTAGGCAAGTTTAAGGTAGGCTAAGCTGAGCCAGGTTAGGTGTATTAAATGCCTTTTTGACATAGGATATTTTCAACTTCTAATAGTTTTATCCATACATAATCCTGCAATCACGTAAGTCAAGAAACATCTGTAGATGAAAAATTTTTTAAAGGGGCTACTTTTCGATTTATAAAATTATAAGTATTTGAATCAAGTTCAAAAAATGCCTGATATTTCATAAGAATTCAATTTCTTGATTTTAAAGAATTAATCTTATTGGTACTTAAACACGTTCTTCTGTGTTACATATTGCTCAGATGGTGCAGGCTCCTACTCACTCCTGAATTCCATAATTGTTCCCATCCATATGATTACTGAAAAATGGAAAAGACAGGAAAAAGGAGGAACAATTTGCTTTCTCTCAAGTCTAATTATTGAAATTCTCTGTTGGAGGGCAAATTTGGGTCTGCAAAGCTGACATGAGACACCGGGAATCCTTATCAAGTTAAGTACTGGAGGTAAAGAGAGAGGGTGGCACCCGTGGCTCAAGGAGTAGGGTGCCAGACCCATATACTGGATGTGGTGGGCTCAAACCTGGCTCTGGCCAAAAAAAAAAAATTCCAAAAAGAAAAAAGAGAGAGGAAGATAGTGGGGGAGAGAGAAGAGAGAAGAAGAGGGAAAGGGAAGGAGGGTGAGAGAGAGTGATTCCAATTCAGGACATAAAGAACAAGCAACATAAATAAAAACTGTGAAATATACAATATCTGTCTTAGAATATCCCCACTGGAACAACGATATTTTAAATTTTCATATATATATATAGATCTAGAATCATGTGTGGCCTTGAGATACAATAATAAACAAGAGACAGTCCTTATACGTAAAGATTCTACAAGAAGAGGTTGACAAGGTCAAGATATACTTATGATGTAAAATTATTATATAAATAATGTAATTACAATGTAATTAATAATATGCATAATGATTATATAACATGAAAAATATATATATATATATATAATATATATATATATTTTTTTGTAGAGACAGAGTCTCACTTTGTCGCCCCCGGTAGAGTGCCGTGATGTCACACAGATCACAGTAACCTCCAACTCCTGGGCTTAGGTGATTCTCTTGCCTCAGCCTCCTGAGTAGCTGGGATTACAGGCGCCCGTCACAACACCCAGCTATTGTTCTGTTTTGCAGGACCAAAGCCGGGTTTGAACCCACCACCTTTGGTCTATGGGGCCGGCACCCTACTCGATGAGCCACAGGTGCCACCCTGAAATAGTCATATTTTAAACAAATGTATATGTATACATACTTGTGCATGTAGTGGAAAATAGGTCTCAAAATAATGAATTTAGAAAACTCTTCAAGTTTGCTTGATGTGTCTTATTTCTTTCTAATTCTGTCTTGAGGTCTCTCTCTGGAGAATGGCTATAAATGACAGCCCTGCATTGATCGGGCTTCAGGGCATTTGGTCATAGATGTTCACAACATACCTTTCAGGGAATACTTCTTTATTCTGGTGACAGACTAATGCCTAAGTGCCCAACCTCTGAGCTGGCGTCCCTCTCACAGGAAATTTGTTCGTACTGGGAAATACCCTTGTGGCTCTTGTCTGACTTGTCTCCAATTTATTCCCACAATGTCAGCCATTCTCTGGGACCTGGGGGTCGAGGGGAGAAGTTAAGTCTCAGATAAGACACAGAGGAAGCAAAATATAATAAAAAACTCATGGAATAAGTGAAAGCAGTTTATTAGTCACAATTCCACTCTTTGAGGGCTGATGAGAAAGAAGGTCGCCGTGTCAGTGTGGGAGGTGGGGGGAGCGAGAGCAGGAGTGGGATGATGTGATGCTCACTGGGGTCCAGGCTTCCCACCACTCCCCATATTCTCATGCTCTTGCTGCTTTGCCTCATTATGTTTCTCTGATCTCAGCAGGCACTTGAGTTGTGCCTAGGTTAACTATGACCTCTGTTCTCGGGGAGGCCATGCTCAAGTGAGAGAACTCAAGTTCAGGCTCTTCAGTCCTAGAGTGTGCTCTATTTTGCAATAAAAATTAATTATGTATTTAGAACAAATCACCCCGTGAGGTTATTTTGCGAGGTTCTTACATCTAGAGCCTAAAAATCATTTTTCTGAGGCTATTTGGTGTACGTAGTACATAAGTCTGAATGATTGTTCACACTCATACCCTGTCTTTTCAACTGGAAGTTCTAGCAGGGTTCTATTGAGATTCAGGCTATTCATTTTACTTTAGTTTTTGTTCTTTATCTCCAGAAATTTCTCTTTTTTAAAGAAAAATCCCCTCTCCCACCGTCCTTATTCATTTTTTTATTTTTTTTTTAGCCTATTTTCCTTCTGATGGGAAAATTGATTCCTAACCTACTATTTCAACTTAATTGTTCTTATCAGGTTTACTTATTTATTCATTTATTTGGCAACATACAGATGAGGTAAAACTGTCATTGTAAATCACTGGTACATACAATCAATAAGTCATAGTCTAAATTATAAATCTAGAGACTATTGATATCCCCTTGCATAGCACATAATTTTCTTCTAGGAAATCTCCATCTGAAGCAGCATGGTGGTCACTACTTGTCACTTGTATAAGTAGTTGGGTCACTTACTTTATCATTGGCTTAGAGCCCCCAAATGTGGATATTTCATAGAATTACTTATCTCTTTGATAAGAGAGACTTCCATTTCTGAGTTACTCTTTTTTTTTTTTTTAAAGGAGTACATGTCCTTGGGCTATGAGCTGAAAAAAATTAAAATTTTATTGATAGATAAAGTTGAGATCAATGGATACTCTACCAATGCAATGAAATTCTAAGTCGGCAACAGCCAAGTTGGGTCTTTAGTAGTTATACTCCTATACAATGATTAATTTATGAAGGCATCTAACAAAATCAGGCTCACAGAAATATTTCTTTCTCCCAGCAAACTTCAAACTACAACATCTGCCCTCTACCATTTTCCTTGATGTGGAGATTGACTGTGTTCTAGAACAAAAAAGATCACCCCAAATAAGTGTGTTTTAAAAAAGGAAAATAGGATAACTAAACTCTGAGTAAATTTTATTCTTTCTTCTCTTTCACCTTTATAACTTTGGGAATCCTTCTCTAGTGGGTAGAGATTTATTAAATGATAATAATAATTTTGTATGTCAAATGCACGTTAGTTGGCAAATATACTTTGAATCCATCGTTAGATTGGTTCAATAATCATTCAACATAAGTTCTTACTATGATCCAAGCACATTAGTGAATAAAATGGGCAAAAATCTTTACCTTTACAGGACTTACATTACAGAGGCAGGATTAATAAGCAACAAACAAAATAAAACAGCTTTATAGTTTGTTAAGAGGTGTAAAGTACTCTGAAAAAAAGTATTACGTATGAAGAAAAGTAGCTCGCAATTTTGAGTGGGGTATCCGTAAAAGACTTTGTTAGAAGAGATTATATTTGTAAAACTTGAGGAAATCGAGCAAATTACCCAAGTGAACATCTAGAGGAAGTTACCCCAGGCAAAGGAAGCAGCTGTTACAAACTCAAAGATGTCTGACATCGGTGTGGAAATAAGAAGAGTAAAAAGAATAGTTCTTACCCTCCTCATTTTAGGCTGTGTTACCGAATCTTAGCAAATGCTCCCAAATGTGAAGAGTAAGTTATGTAACCAGGATTCACGGTCAGGCTCCCTCATCTAGTTTTTATTTTACTCTGTTTATTGTCCAGACAATGCCCTGCTATTTTCCTTTGGCTCACCTATACTCTACTTTCCCGAATAAAAGAAACACAAAGCAAACAAAAGTAGACAAATAATTTGTTTGCTTTGTGTTTCTTTTATTCGGGAAAGTAGAGCATAGATGAGCCAAAGTAAAATAGCAGGGCATTGTCCGAAAGTATATCAAATTATTTGTCTAGGGTGGTACCTGTGACTCAAGGAGTAGGGTGCCAGCCCCATATGCCGGAGGAGGTGGGTTCAAACCCAGCCCTGGCCAAAAACTGCAAAAAAAAAAAAAAAAAATTATTTGTCTATATCAGCAGTTCAGAAAACAAAACTGGGACCAGAGGACACGGAAATTACAGAAATTGTGATTCAGATGCATCTAGAGAGTTCAAGAGGCTAGATTCATCCCTGAGTCTAATTGAAGGCAACTCTTCTATCCATTCCTGACACCAGAGCCAGGTACGACATCAACTGTCTCCCACCAGATGACACCACAACAATGCCAATCTCTCATCAGATAAACGTTATCTATCCTGCTACTAGAGGTTACATAAAGACTGGGAGGTAATAATGAGCACTGAGGAATGTTTATTTGATCAGCACTGTGCTGTGTTCAAGGACAAAAATGCACATTAGTGATTATTAAAAGTTTGAGGTGAACAAGCATTTGCAAACTCCAACCTCAGCACAGAAGTCACACCTACTGCATCACTGGGATACTCATTTCCATGATTGCAAGGAGGCCAAGGGAGAAAATTCCTTTCTGCCCATGTCAATATTTATTAAAAGCTCAAAGAAGCCTTACTTACTGTTAGGGCACTTTGTTTATAGAGCATTTTTTAATGTCAAACAAGAAAAAGGCATTAAATGACCTATATTTAATATAGTACCATCATCCTTCTTTGGAACTTTTAAGAAATTCCTTTGTAGGGCGGCGCCTATGGCTCAAGGAGTAAGGCGCTGGCTCCACATACCAGAGGTGGGTATCAAACCCGGCCCCAACCAAAAACTACAAAAACTACAAAAAAAAAAAAAAAAGAAAGAAAGAAATTCCTTTGTAGTCACTATTATATGGGTGCCATCAAAATAAAAACTACTCTACTAACATTTGACCTTCCTCTCCCAATCTCCCAAACCCCAAGATGCAACAGACTTACTCTCTTTACATGACCAATCTTATCAGATACACATCCAGTTAAACTAATAGGTAGAGTTTATCTCTGCTCAATCCTGAAGATCAACTTTAGCTCTAAAGTCTGTAAGCATTAATCTTCCCTTGACTACATGTAAAAATACTTGCCAGCATCTGTGTAAGTCCATCCAACGTTTCAAAGCGATTCATATTCTTATACTCTTGGTTTCAATATTAAGTAATGTTTTCCTAGAAGAATTATAGTTGGACCCACATTGAAGTCATAAGCTAATATAACCCTTCTAAGAGTGAAACATTTTACCTTCTTTTCACGTACCTCTTCCCTCTCTGCTAAGATAAGTAAAAAGAGGAAAAAGGGGGGGGAAAGGGCTTCCCCTCAATTATCTTTTACCTGCAACTCTTTCTTTTGAGTATCATTTTTTCCCCTTTAGCTTGAAACTTTTCTGCTTTTAGGCAAGGGAGTATATTTGGAGCCAGTTCCATGAAATTTATTGGTAGAGTTGTAACATATGAAAAAAGGAAACAGAGTGAATGGAAATAGTATTTTCTTTAATTTCTCGCTCATATAGAAAAAAATGAAAAAATTCTATTCCTTCATTTTTACAAGCTTTTAAAATAATTTTTTAAATTGTATTTCTTTGGGAATAAGACTTTTACTTTTATATACTCAGTGTAATCATCAGTTTTCCTTCAAAGTATTATAAGATATGTGTAGTAGTCTTAAAATTCATAATCCACCTAGTACATTTACTTTGTTTCCGAAGTCATTTTTAGATTTCTTTTGCATAACTTAATCCTTGTGTTTATAGCCACCTTTTCAAAATACATTCAGAAATTGAGTTTAGAAACACGGAATTATGCCACTGGGAGTTTTATCTTAGCCAAACACTAGTATGCAAGTTTGAGAGGATACCCCATCAGCAGAGAGTTTAATTATGAAGCTATTAAGTATTATTCTATCTTTTATTTTATCCCTGTTGCAATTCCAAATCACCTTGACTACAGGAATGTGTAAATATTAGGTCCAATAAATTCAGAGAATAGATATTTGGGACTTTAAGACCTTGGGGAATAATAGTGGATGCATTAACTGCTGCTATAACACGTAGTTAAATTCACACAATTCCATTTCTTTTAGTCCTGCATTAAAAGCTGCTGAGAGGCGAATGTCAGTAGAGGAAGACTGCTTTCTTGAGTGGTAGATCTATTACTTACACAGTGATAGTCCGTGTCAAAGAGTTCTTCCAAACTCACATAAATGCTTTATTTTTATTGAAAGGGAACACTATGCCTGTTTAATAACTCGATATATTTTTGATGTTGAATACTCCATCGTTTTCCATTGTAAAGGTAGAGAGTTATAGACTTAGAAAGATGTAAAGACTACAGCAAAATCTTAAGTAATGAGAACAACCACCTGATTTTTCAATGAACACTTTAAAACTACCCTGTGAATCTGCAAAGCAAATTGCTCCAAATACGACATTTCCTCCCCTAGTGGCTTCTTAAAACTGGTGGGTAGGGGAGTAGAGACCAGTTTGACTTTTAGTATCTTATGCAATTTTATTGGATTCTTGTTATATAGACATTGCTATCATAGAAGGAGTTTATATTTAATTTAACCTAAATCAAAGTGTGTTTTGTTGTTGTTATTTGGGGTTTTCACGTTTGCTATTCCCTCTGCCTGGAGCACAGCTCTCAGATCTTTGGATGGCTGACTCCTGCTCATCCAGATCTTTGCTTGAATGATACTTTTTCAGAGAAGCACATGCTCACCAAGGCTTGGTGTACATTCCACTACCTGCATCTTCTGTCTCTGAAATTATCAGTGGTACGTATGTTTGGTTACCTATGTATTACTCATTTTCCCCCCATTAGTTCTTCTAATTTGCTGTTGTAATCCTGGAACTCACATAGTAATTGTTCAGTAATGGTGCTGAAATGAAAGGAAAAGAAGAGAAACTAAATAAGCTACTATGTTTAGATCCACTCATATTGGGGGAATAGTTGTTAAACACTTAGCTTATGGAAAAGGTTACAGGAGGAAATCAAGAGAGTCCGGTTCAAAATTGTATACTTGGTCTTTCAAGTGGCTCATAACTCCACTGCCAAATATGATTTTAGGACTTGTTTGTCTTATATCAACTTTCAGGTATTCAGAAATGGCCAGACTACCAAGTAGCTTTGCAATTCTTGGCTGAACAGTTTTTGGTTAGGATATTGTTACAGAACCTTTCAAGGCTCAGCACATAAATGAGAGCATTTTTAGACCTGTATATAAAGCTAGACTTGAGCTGTGAGAACTTAATTCTAAAAAATTATATGCAGAAAACATTAACTACAGAAATTATAGGCTTGTCTGAAATCCTCTGTGGCTAACATTTTTGACAGTTTTAAATAAGAAATAAAATATTTAAAAAGGAAGTAAAGACTTCCTAAAAGAGCTATTATCTGGCAGATATTTTATTTGTGATGAGGATTTTCTCAGTATGGATCAGCATTTCACTAGTTTTGTAGTTTTTGACATTTTATTTATGTTTCTTGCTTTTTTAATTTTCATAAAAGTCATTGATACTGAGAAGTTTCAATGACATTTTCCCTCCTATCTCACAAATAATAAGGCCTGAGCCAAAATAGATATCAGAATCGCCACCAAAGAATTCTTAATTATTCATTAATCTATTTGTAGTCTATCTATTACCACACACGTATGTGCAAAAACAGAATTATATCCATAACTTCGGCTTCTTACTGGGGCAATCTGAGAACTTCTTAAGGATACATAACCAAATTTAATTATTTCTTCCTGAAACACAGTGGTTTTGCTGAAAAGATTTTTATTTTCAGTTATATGGGATTAAGGATGGTGCCTATGTAACACACTAGTGAAAAGAAGTTATTAATTTATGTCACCAATCCCAGGTATTTCTGTCATTTGCAACTGTGCTAGGTTTGAATAGATACTCAATTTATAAAGAATAACGTAGAGGTAAAATGAATGTCATGTTTCAGAGTTGCTCTCATGAATAAAGATTGGTTCTTTCTAAGTGAAATGCATCGCTGAGATGTGCATATCCAAAAGCCACAATTATCTTTTCCTAGATCTTACAAATTTTGCATGCTCAAAACAGCCATTTGATGTTACGAGATCATTGGTTTTGTGAGTAGCTGATAAAGAATGAAAATGGATAAATCTGGAGGACTTCGGCCTGCAAAAAGTGAAAGCAGGATTCTCAGTTCTTGCCTGGCATTTTCACTAATGCTGAGACCGATTGGCAATAATCCAACTAAAACAATACAATACTGTATTACACTATTGCTGTTATCCTTTTAGCTTTGAGGAAAGGACATCATTTTAGTTTTTGCAATTGAAAGAACATTTCTTACTTAAAAGCACAGTGTCCCAATGTTGAGCTGAGACTTCTGTTCCACTGGGAGTTGATAGGGGTTTGGTATTTAGATTTTCTACTTTAGATAGTGGTGCAAGGAAGTTATCAGACTGTGAATCTAACTCCAGGGCATTGGAAATTATTATGCGGTCTGAGATTGGAATTCCTGACAACAGGATACAGGCACTGGCCATGGTGCATACCAAATCACTTGTTCATTTGCCTCAAATTAGTAGACATATCAATTTTATGAGCATTTTTGGCCTTAATACAAATTTTTTATGTTTTGTCATATTGAATTGAAAAAAATTTTTATCCAGTTTGCAACTATATGCTAAACTCCTTAAAACTTACCCAGAGATATACTAATAGTATAATTCTCTTTTAATGGAGGAACATGTATTTACTTTAATAATAGTAGCAATCCACTGCTCCTATCCAAAGAAAAGACATTAGCTTTATAAACGCATGTCAGTAATTTTTTTCCCAATTATGTTTGATTTTTACTAAAAAATAATTCTTCTTCTCTGATGCTTTCAATGTTTTATGTTTTAGTAGGATAAACTACATAGAAGAGGAACACAAATTTTAGACATAGATTTGAGAAAACATCGGCAGACTCTAAATCTAGGTTGGTGATTGCTTACAGAGACAAATCTTGTGGTTATAGTGACTTTTCAGTTATTAAGGTGGAGAAAATATACTAAACTTCTAAAATTTTGATCAAATGCAAGAATAAAGTCAGCCTGAATGAACACTATTCTTTCAGCATCCCCAGAAGACAATAGGGACTAGGAAAGGATAAATTTTCTCTTCAGTGGTAAAGCTAAAACCTTTCTAATTCTGAATCAACTCTTGCAGAAATCAAAGAACAGAAAACGATTTTCAATAATGACATCTAGGTAAGGGGCAAAGGGAAAACACACACACCTTTTTTATTCTTAAAACTAGTCAAATAGATGGGGGAAGCCTGTTGATGAAGAATAAAACAATTAAAAATGTAACACAAGTCTCAGTTGATTCCTTTCCTCCAAGGCGATCAGATTAAAACAAAAACAAACAAAAACTTGAGTTTAAAAAGTAATTCTGCTGAACAGACTTTGAACTATATACTGAGCTTTAGAGGTAACATTGAAATCTCTGCACATGCAGTGTCCTCTTCAGTTAGTTCTAGATTGCTGGACTTGGGACAGCAAATTAATAGACTGTGGAAGGAAAGAATAACCATGAGATGAGGCAGCTGATACATCAGCAACTCACCTGGGATTGCAACAAGGAATAATTATTACCTCGCACTTTCTACAATGGTATAAGACTCTAAATTTCAGAAGAGAACCAATTTACTGTGACACTGGAGATAAAAGGAGAGAAATTTATAAGAACAATTCCTATGACACTTTTCATTTAAATTTGGGGCAGATGGAAAAAAATGCTGGAGGTGAAATAGTATTTTGGCTTCTGTTTCTAATGTGTTGGGACAGAGTTATTCATCTTTAAAGCACCAAGTTAAATGTTAGCTTTCTAAAGTAAGTGATATGCAGCTTAGAAAAAAATTAATTAGCAAGTAATTTTGTTAAAAATTGGATAAAAATGGTGACTCATGTGAATTTGATTTGCGATATGTGGCTATTAGAAAAAGGGCAGAGGATTAGGTAAAAATTTTCCCTATATTGAGCTATCTAACAATCTATAGATTCCTCTTTTTATAATAGGAAAAGCTGGAACCAGTTCATTCCAGGTTTTCTCTGAACTCTATTTGTAGAAATAGCTTGACTCCTGGCCTGAAGCTCTCAGAACTTGAAGTATTGATAGATAGTACAGTGATTAAAATACCAGGTAAGTCTATCTTCATAGCAACTCTGAATGCTAGGGAAATGAATCGATACCTATTAATTCCTCAAGGAAAAATATGCACCTCATAAACTTTGTTCCTGGAGAGAATACACTTTCCATGAACCATCTTCAGTGAAGCAAGAAATGAAACCATGGAAACCAAAAAGAACTGTCTCAAACCTTGATAGTGTTAGAAAGGAGAGGGTAAGAGAAGATGAAAGATAAACTCGACTCAGCACCTGTGGCTCAACAGGCTAAGGCGCCAGCCACGTACACCTGAGCTGGCGGGTTCGAATCCAGCCCAGGCCTGCCAAACAATAACAGCTGCAACCAAAAAAAAAAATGGCCAGGTGTTGTGGCAGGCACCTGTAGTCCCAGCTACTTAGGAGGTGGAGGCAAGAGACTCGCTTGAGCCCAAGAATTGGAGGTTGCTGTGAGCTGTGATGCCACAGCACTCTATCCAGGGTGACAGCTTGAGGCTCTGTCTAAAAAAAAAAAAGAAAGAAAAGAAAAAAAAAAAGATAAACTCATCACAAAAATGTAGCCCCACTTTTCAACCTTCCCTAAATCCATGTCTTTTGCTTTGTAACTTTTAAGTGCCCTCACGTCATGGCTGGGTCATTTGGCCCCAACTCTTTAATTTATACTCATCTGTGTTATGAGCTTCAACTAACACAAACACACACATATGTAATTTGTGTGTGTGTGTAAAGAGAAGGTTAGATGTTTAATTGATAGACAGCTATTGTGTTAGCAGACAGCAGATTAGGGTAGGTATAGAAAGAGCCTAGAATAGAATGCGCACTATATTCTTTCCCTTCTTGCTTTGTTATATATACCCAAAAGGCCAAGGAACAAATCAGTTGTCTCAAACATCCTTATTTTTTATTACAATTTTACAATGAAATATTTATAGCTTACATGGCCTACTTAAAATTAAGACTGGTATCTATAAACTAAGGAAATATATTTATCACTAGTCTCTTTTCTGAAGAGTTTACAGCTTTCATATGCAATTACAAAAAAAAAAACAGATTTTTTTCTCAATTAACAATGATATCAAGAAATACTTTCTCCTCCTAATATCCTTGACAAAAAATATTAAAAATTGTGTGCAGAAACACTAATGTACAGGTGAAATTTCATCAAGCCACATATATATTCTCTTAGCAGTATTAAAAAAATGTAGTTGTAGGAAAATGTATATAAACAGAATTTATTTCAAAAATTTGTAAACAGAAACAACAACAATAATTTATTAGAGTTGAAATAAAAATCATAGCTTTCAGTTCATGAAATTGAACTTCCCTTCAAGTTGAAGAATTACGATAGAAAAAATTTCCCATATTTTCTCCCTATTCTCTCACTGCTAGCAGCAATCACACTGACCCATATCCTCTGGGAAAACTGTATGAGCAATAAACTTATAAAGTTATTAGTTATTTGTGAAAAAAATGAAAAGATTATTGATGATATAGTAAGTTCACTCCTATTTTAAGAATAACTGAATATGTTATTTATTTATAGTCCAGTAACACTGTCTGTCTATTACCTAGTTTAAATCCATCTCTTAGCTTAGTGAATCCTAGCAGAAATCAGAAAAGTTGACAGTTGACATCTGATGATATATAAAATTAATCCAGAAACTTGTGAAGTAATATATGAAAGAGCCATATCTCAAAGTGACATAAGCCGCTATATGAAGAGAGCTATAAATATTAAGGCTTAAACAAAATCGATAGATACTATGCTTAGAGGTGGGCAAGTGAGAGTCAGTATAGGCTGAGTACAGAATGGAATGCATGTGTCATTTTTGTCTTATAGAACAATTCCAAGATGCAAAGCTCAGGGCAGTTAAGTAGCAAGTCCACTGTCATTCAAATGGAGTTTGCATGGTTGTTCTGATCCTCATCATTTCTAAGATAGTAGAAATGGGTAAGAGAGTCAATGACAGGCAGGTAGCGTCACTTTAAGAAAAAGTCTGGAAGGTTCACTTATCCTTCACATTCCTTGGCTGGAACTTTGTGGCTACAATTAGCCCGAAAAGAAAAGAGAGAAGGAAGGAGTGAAGGGGAGAGAGAGAATACAGTCTTTCATGAAATAGCTATTGGCCCAGTCATAACTCAGAGAATTCATTCTTTAAAGGAATGAGAGAATGGATATTACAAAACTTTAAGCTCTCAAAGAGCAGCTGAACACCAATGAGCACCTGCACGATAGTCCCCAAGATAGGTCACCCCGGTGTCAACTACAGAACATATGAAATGATGATAAATTGTGTTGAACTTGTAGGTTTGAAGAAAGTTGGTCACACAAAAATAAATACCTAGAACAGATGATCAAATGTATTATGGACATTGAGTGAAATCTCTGTCTCAATATCTCAGACTTGAGTAAGTATTGTGCTAGGAAAAGGTACTCCTTTCTTCACACTCCCATACGTCTTCCATTCCAGATCTTAAAATTCAAGTGCACCCAGGAGAAGGAGATTTTAAATGTTATCAACCATTTTTTATCTTATAAGAATAAAGGATTGGAGATCAGGTATTAAGAATGTGTGTGGGGTAGATTAGATGGCAGCCTTTGAATATGTGAGGGAAGCAGAAAATGAGACAGTGCCTCAAATAGGGGAGAACTAGGAGCAATCAAATGCAAATTTACTTACTTCACAATTTTTCTACAATCTTTCTCATATTCAGTAGACATTTAATGGGAAAGCAAAACTCCTAGGAGGACGTAATTAAAATCCCTACATTGTTTTATTTTATATTTTATAGATTTTTGTGCTTCTTTCATAGTGTTTATTATTATTTTGAATTACTTTGGGTGCCCATAGTTGTCAATAGGAAGTGAGATTTGAGATGTACAGTAACATGTAAGTGATTACTTTCTCCAAAAGGTGTAGGGTCCAGGGGTGGGTCATTCAAAGACACTGAATTATCTAGTTGGTTGTACTGCCTTATTATTAACATAATTAATATATCAATTATTCTCTAGTAATTGGTTGACTAAAGCTTTCTTCTAAAATTGAATAGAGATCATTTTTCCATCATTCTTAAAAAGAAATTCAGTTGAAGATCATCATCTCTAAATTATACATAGATACTTAATAATCTATATATTTACATGATCCATGCTGTAATTAATCTAGAATCAATTTTGATTTCAGGGATATAATTCAATAACAAAATAGATGGTAATACCTTACATTATAAGGGAAAACTTTTATCCAGTTTGCATATGCGTGTATGTTAAATGACATATCTCTCTATTTTGCTTTGTTTTATTTTCTGTTTTAAAAGTCAACAGTATATTGTCAGGCTCTTTCTTTTTACTATCCCCTTTCCTGTTCCAATATGGAATTCATCAAGATGAACCTTTCTGAGGATTTAGTTATAGCCAGAGCATGACTTTGGCCCCGCAGAGAAAGAAGCCCAAACAAACAACATTAGTATCATGCTAAAGGAAGGTAGACTTGAAGATACTTGTGTTATCAATATTAAAATGTCATAGTTTTGCAACATATTCTATTGTAAAATGGGGAGAAAACTAGATCTAGTTTTTTCTACTTTTACAATTTTTAGCAATTCAAAGTCTGTAAGCTATGACTCTGAAAATGAAGTATTTAATCTTGAACTTGATTGGTAGAAAGTCACTGTTACAAAATCTCATTACACAGCCCAGCTATCCTGAAATGTTTGCCCCTATGCCCTAGATCTGTGAACCTCTTTAGAATTGCATTCATTTTTCTATAGTAGGAAATTTAAATGCCAATGACTTAAATGCAACAAAGAGCAATTTTTCTCGAGAAGTTCAGAGGTAGCCAGTCAGAACTGATAGTTTGGCTCCTAGAAACACTGAAGGGACCTAGGTGTCACCAGCTGGGATGGGTAGTTTCAGCAGAATGCTTATTCCACTCCCCTATAACATGCTCTCATGCCAGAGAAAAGAAACAGGGCCAGTGAAGGGCAGAGGTAAACGCTGGAGGGCTTTTCATTTTTAATGAGAAAACAATAGCTTTTTGTTATAAACTCAAGTCAATGGGGCACTGCTTATATTATTACAGTCAGAGTTAGATCCCAGAGCTACCAAACCTGGGAAATTAAATGTGAAGGTGGGTACATGGCAACCCCCAAACAAATGGGAGTTCCCTTCGGTAATAAAGGAGAAAAGAACAGATAGAATGGATGTTGAGCAGCAAAGGCAGCCCCTGTCACAGTCCTGGATATCCCTTGTTCCTGTGAAAAATTAAAGATTTTCCCAGGAAAAGAGTAAAGGGGAACTTTTAATTTTCAAAGCATGTTGAGAACTTTGCTATGGCAGGGCAGGAGGGAAAACCTTTGGGTGGCAATAGTGATCAATCATGGAAAAGGAGTTGGACAGGTCAATAAATATAACGCCGGCAAGCAGACTTTGATGTATGAGGGAATAACACACTCTAACTTCCTAGAGTGCTGCGCCAGGTGTCTTGATGGGAAACAAATGCATCATTCAATATACTGCTCAGCCTGCAATTGTCGTACGTAACCGGGCAGCCACTTTCCATTACTGATGACAGTCAGAAGGGCTGAGATGGAACTGTCACCAGGGATGGGAGTGTCTTCACAGAGGAAACTATCGCCTTCATGATTCCATTTTTATTATTTTTCACAAAATAGTAATTTGAGTGCCAGCAACCATTAGCTACCACACCTGTGTCTGTCCTGCTTGAGGCAATCATCTTTTAAAATAATCATGGTAAGATATATAGACAAATTTATTGTTTAATCCCTATGTCAAAAAAAAAATAAGTGGAGAAGAGGTGCCACCACGGAAGCCCCGTGGGAAGTAACATCCACATCAATAGTTGGACAAGGAACCGACTATCTCTGAGCCATTTCTTATCATATTAATTTGTTAATTTTTCCATAAGACATACCAATGGATAAGAAAGCTAAAAAGGTCTTTTCTTTATATCTGTGGATCTGCCTTCCTGCATTGTCATTCTTAAATAATCACTGCTTTTACTTTTTCATTGTTACGGCAGGATAGTCACAAGCAGAAACTGATAGGAAACTGCATTAGTATTGTACCGTGCACCGAACGTTGCAGTCGGTCAGTGTTAGTTAGTAATCGTCTCCTATGTTCCCCTAAGCACTGTATAAAGATAATAAAGAAAATGGGGAGGGTGGGTGGAGAGAGGGTAAAGGAGGGATCACACTTATGGTGCATCTTAGAAGGCTCAGGTGAAACTTACTAAATGCAGAACACAAATGTTTTCACACAATAAATAAGAAGATCCCATGAAGCATATGCCGGACAGTTGGATGAAAATATTTCAGATTGTATATGAAGCCTGCACACTGTACCCCATGACTGCACTAAAGTACACAGCTATGATTCAATAAAAAAAATAAATAAAAATAAAAATAATAAAGAAAATGAAAGGAAATCTAAGGACACTGTCTCTTCAGAAGACTTATAATGAAATGGAAGTGACGGGACCAAACTCTCAAACTGAAAATTAGCAAGAAAGTGGTATATGGTTTTGTACTCTAATCTGAGAAAGAAACCTTCTTCATATTGACTTAAAAAAAAAAAATCTGCAACCACAAGCTCGAATTGTCGGACCCTTCCGCCTGCCTTAGGAATGTGCTCTGTCACTCCATATTCGCACACACACGGACACATGTGCACACACATACACGTTCATCCTTTTCATCTTCAATTTCTTCCAGGCCTTCGGTTATTACTTTTCTCAGACCGGCTTCAACTTTCCCATCTGTGTTAGCTTGCCAGGAATGCCAACAGAGCACCAACTGGGTTATTTAAAAGACAGACATGGACTGTTTCTCAGCAGTCTGAAATCAAGCACTCAGCAGGGCTGATTCCTTCTGCAGACCTGGAAAGGTTCTGCTCCTGCCTTCCTCCTTGGCTTGCCCATGGCCAAATTCTCCCTGTCTCATTGTAATGTCTACATTTTACGAGTGTCTGTGTTGTGTCCAAATTTCCCCTTTCATAAGAACAACAGTTCATGTTGGATTAGGGTCCCACCGACTCCAGTATGACCTCATCTTAACTAATTACCTCTGCAATGATCCTATTTGCAAAAAATAAGGTTAAGACCTCAATATATAATTTCTTTTTTTTTTTTGCAGTGTTGGCGGGGCCGGGCTTGAACCTGCCACCCCCGGTATATGGGGCCAGCGCCCTACTCCTTGACCCACAGACACCACCCTCAATATATAAATTTTGAGAAGACACAATTCAACTCATAACTCCATCCTAGAAAAATCTTCCCATCCTTTGAACTTCTGCACCAGATCGCACTCTTGTGTTGGTGTCAATCTTCTTGAAAGTATATAGAATTATCAGCTCTGTGAAGTTTCCCTAAGGATGTTCACATCCAATAATCTCCTTTGATCTTTCAGCAGCACTGCAATAGTATGCAGTGAACAGGGTGTCAGACTTCATGAGCACATAAGATAACAGGGGTTTAGAGACTATATATAATTAGACCACAAATAAGTCCCTAGAGCAGGGTACAAATTTGTGTTTTCTGATCCCCAAGTTCTAAGATATTGTCAATGCACCATTCTTTTCCGTCTGCATTGTTTATTCACATCTTGATTTCAGATAGTACAATCTTTTGGGTCTTTTTCTTCCTAAACTTGTGGTTCATTATTTCTTCAAAATATTTGATCTATCATAGTGTACCATGAAGATATGATGAAAGTTTAAAAAGTTAGAAATTATTCTTAGGGAAAATTCACACCAGGTCAGAAGACATTATGATAAATTGCTTTCCGTGCAACCAATTAGATTCTTCAAGTCTCTAACTGCTCCCTGTCACCTCAGTCAAATAGCTTTTCATGTTATGGTCTATTACAGAAATGTTTTAGAAACAATGTATCTGTGCACCTTTTAAATCCTCATTAATGCAAAGCCATTGTGACCTCATTGCTTCCTCAGGAAAATACAGAGTATATTCTTCTAAACACCCAATAAAGTTTATTTCACCTAATGTATGGCCCTTCAAAGATTATCTGGATGGAATAGGACACAATGAAATGGCATAGTTCAATTTATTTCTTATATCCACAGCTTTGGATGGAATTCAGTAATGTTTGCAGAGTTTGAAAACAAAGTCAATTCATTTTTTTTTCTTTTTATTCTTAGAGACAATGTAGTAGCTGTAAAACCTTTGTATTAGTTAGTCTATATTACAATTTCAAAATAACTACAAAAATAGCAAACTAGGCCCCCAAACCTGAAGGGCAATATTTAAGGAGGGGAGCTAAAATACTTCTTTAAACAGCAGCCAGGCAAAGTTATTTCTGACGATAATATTTTGTAAACCAGATATTAATTAATATAGCCATTTAGTCCCAGGATGTGACTTGGAGAAACTGGCTATCGTAGATGCTCAAAAATATGTATTGAATGAATAAACGAACATGAATGCTATGAAATGTTTTCTAAACAAACAGTTTAAAGAAAGGGAACTTTTACATAAATCTGCCTGCCGTGAAAAATACCAGATTAATTCTTTCTTTCACCTGGCTGGAGTTTTACCTAAACAGTTTACCCATTTATTTAGTCATTTGGGAATCATTAATTCTTTCATTCATCTGAAACAAATTTGACTCTCCATTATAAATGAGGTGCTAGAACATTACAGAAAGTAAGAACTTAAAAAGTAAAGGTGGAGGGAAAGCATGTTAACATATATTTATAGCACAATATATGTACTATATCATATCTTGGATCCATATACAAATATAAATATGTGTGTATGAGATATACACAGTCAATGCCCACACACATCTATATCACAATAAAACCAGAAAGTACAAAAGGAAAGATCCTGACATGATGTAGGAAATGAAGATAGCAGAAAAAAAATCCTTCCAACTGAAAGTATCCATCAAGTAGCCTCATGCTGTTTCACTTTCTTCTGAGTCTTATTTAAACAGTGCTAACAATTCAAATAAATGAGCAGGTCAGTGTGGAAAATGCTGTTCAACTGGTGCCTCTGTCTTTCTCTTTGGACAGATTCCAGTGAGAATGGGGTGGAAAAATCATAGAATTGATCTTCTGCTCTAGAGATAGCAAGTACAAAGCCTGAAGCATTTCTTAACCATTCTAGCATTGAGAAGAATAAACAAGTTAGAGAAAGAGGTATCATCTCTGCTGTTACACATTCTTTGGCTGGTGCTAAACTTTCCATCAGCATATATCAAAAAAGAATGCTCTGGTTGAATTTCACTTTCTCAGTTTTGTGGGGGTTTCTTGTGGGTGTACACATGCACACATGTGTTTGTGTACGTGTATAATTACACAATTAATATAGATATTAGACAGAATATAGATATTAATATAAATATATAGTTATATATGATATTTTTATACATTAGATGTATAATACTAATACTAATTATTGCCAAGAAAATGTTTAGAACAATCAGACTCAACCTAACACTCTGAAGACTCTGTTTAGACAGGATATCTTGTTAAACATTACACAAGGACAATTAAAAGGCATAGCTGCAATGCCTCTCACAGCTTTAACTTCCACCAAAATGCACTTTTTTCATGCATTATCTCTTTTGACCTTCGCAAGAACTTCATAGCAAAGTTATCATCAGCCTGTTTTACAGGTGAGGAAACCAAGGCCGTGAGTGGCTGGATGGCTTCACTGAGGTCACCCAGCGGGAGCCCTGTCTCTAAGCCAGTGTGCCACCCACCACACTGTGACTACATTCCCCAGTGAATGACCCCTAGCCTGCTGGACAGCTGCACAGGTCTTTGGTTAAATAAAAGTAATCTAAAAAAGAAATTATTTCTTTAGAGATGATAGATCTGTAGCATCCAAGGTGTTTTTGTTGCCTTGCTAGTTTTCTCAGTTCCAAGCCAGGAATCTTTCCCCTGTCACCTACATTAAATTAATTAGCAATTTTTTCTGGGTTATGACATGTATTCTGAATTAACTCACTTTGGAAACTCGCTATTGACAACACTTTTGTCCTGGTGCTGTCATCTCTTGCCTAGTGTCCTATCCCCTGTTTTCATTGTCGTGCTTCCTTCTATGAAGGGTAATATATGCAGCAGTTACATTGCAAAAAAAAAAAAATTACCTTAATTTCTGTAAGTAAGCATATTCTTTTATAACCTTTCCTTTGAAGAAAGTGTGTGTGTGTGTGTATATATAATGTGTGTGAAAAACATGATATTTTCAAGATTTCAAATGTTGTATATAAATTTTTACCTAGCAAGATTGTAAGAATAAAATGTGTTTTATTTTCTAAGTCTCATGAAAGTGTTATTATGTCACCACGAAGCATCAAGTTTTTGGACTAGATCACCATGGATATGCTTGAGAATTTTCACCTGGGAGGAAGTGGCCTAGCTGATAAAGTCAAGTGGCCTTGTTTAAAGTTACTACATGTGGATTTGCTTTGTGATTTTAACAGCTCTGCAAGGCAATTCAAAATGAAGTGCAGTGCTAGACTGGTGTCATTTCTGTTGTTTTCTTATTCCTAGAGCTTAAATAAAAAGAAATGAAAAATAGAGTTTGTATTGCCCTTACTTGACAGCTGCTGTGCAGGCAATGGCCAGTTCTTGGGCATCCTTGCTTCTCCGAAGATTAAGCAAGCAGAGTCCTCTTTAAGAATACAATTAATCAGTTATCTCAGTCTGGTAAATTTCAGCAGAAGCAGTCTCTATGTCAACAGTTAGAAGTTGTCGGAGAATAAGAAATTAGGTTGTCCCAATGTATTGTTCTCTATCTCTGTATTTCTAAGTATTTGTCTGCGCTCTTTCTTCTTAATGTGGAAAAGAAAAGTTCAGTGGTCCATGTATCATTTCGAGATTGGAAAGTCTGTTCAAACTTGTAATAGAGACATCTCAAGATATAAAGAAACCAAGGGAGGGGGAAATAGGATTTGGAAACAGTGAATGAAGTAAGTTTGTTGTTCAGTTTGAATCCTACGTTATAAAAATGCCCTAGCCATTAATGTCATCAAGAAATAAGAAAATATTTAAGTCCGTAAGATATAAGAAAACTAACAGGCTCCGAAATACAAGTGGAAGAAATCTAACATAGGTAATTACTAGCCTGTCCTTAAAATGTGATTAAAAGATTACAAAACTTGGCTAAAGCCATCTATAACCCACTAAATCAACAATGCTGATCTTTCAGAGCACAGTTGCTGAGAACAATGTTATTTCAAATATATTACAACTGCCTGTAATAACTATTAACTAGCATATCCAGAGAACCAGCACCTGAGATTGTGATGATTTCTACTATTTTATTCCCACTCTAAGTAGAATAGAGTTGAGGAAGTTATTACTAGCAAATAAAGTTTCTCTGCAATTATTAGAAAAGTACAGTAAATAGTAATGTATTTTTTCCATTACATTAGAGTGTGCTTTTTTTCTGTAAGGAATAACAGAAGTTTTAGGAGATATACAAACATAAAAAACTAAAAATATATGTTGTTCTCTATAAAGCAGTACCCAGAAACTGAAGAAAATTCCTAACTAAGATATCTGTGTATATTTTCAAATATTTAAATGCTCATCAAATACTGACATTGGAATAAACCAGCACATCTCAGCTCAGAAAAGCCTTAGAAGGATTTGCTAGTTTGACTGAGTGTCTTTCATCTATTTATGCACAACCTTTGTTAGGATAATTTACAGGGATTTCTCTGTAATATTACAGTTACAAGAGAGTCTTTAAATTGACTTAGAGTAATAATCAAAGCATGAACTTAAATTTTTAGGGCCACTCCCAAAATCCTTCAAGAAAATTCAACCCTACCTATACCCCCAACAAAAATCAGACATGAAGTAGGGTTGGGGTTCCTTAACACAGTCTCCAGTCCCAGGTCTGTGGGTTGTTACCAATTTGAGGTCTGTGAAGCACTAGGCCACATAGCAGGAGGAGAGTGGCAGGCAAATGAGCAAAGCTTCGTCTATATTTACAGCTGCTTCCCACCCCTTGTGTCCTCACCGGAGCTCCACCTTCTGGCCCATCAGCCGCAGCAGTAGCTTCTAGTAAGAGTGCAAACCCTATTGTAAACCGGGCATTTGAGGGATAAAGAGGGTTGTGCACCTCTTATGAGAATCTAATTTCTAGGCCCACCCTGGGCCATGGAAAAATTGTCTTCCATAAAACAAGTCCCAGGTGCCAGAAAGGTTGGGGACCTCTGTATTAGGTCCAAAGCCCATGGCTAGCAATGGGGTGCCTAGCATACTTCCAAAGCCTGTAGCCCCAATTCTTATCTTCCTAATAGTTTACCAAGAAAATTATAATTTAACAGTTCTAGAGTTCCCTTTAGATATCAAATGATGATTATTTCTGGATCTAATTTTTATTTTTTATTAGTAGCATTTTGTTGAGTAATAATTTATAATCAATAAAATATACAAATATTAAGTGTAAAGCTGAATTTTGAGAAATGTAGATAGTGTAACCATTACCCCAAACAAGATAAAAACATCTCTATCACTCCAGAAGCACCCTTGTTACCTTGTCTGATAGATCCTAATGTCTGTTATTATAGATTCAGTTGTATCTGTCACTTCTCCACCTTTTAGCTAAGATCATGTATAGTCTTTGTTTTGCCTGTTTCTGAATTTACTTAGAAACGAAATCATACAATATGTACTCTTCCATGTTATTCTTAACTTTTTTCATAAAACATAATGTTTGTAAGACTTGTCTATGTGTTTTTACTTATCAGTAGTTCACTTCTGAATGGTGTTCTTTTGGTGTGACTATCCATAGTTTGTTTGTTCACTTTCTCCTGTTATTGGACATTTGTGTTTGCATCTATGGGCTATTATGAAGTGAACCACTATGAATATTCTCGTACATGTCTTTCTGTAGACATATGAGTTCATTTCTCCAATTCCTAGGATGGGAATTTTTTGGTTGTAGAGCATGTTTATGTGTAAACTTGTAAGAAACTAAAAGAAAAACAATTAATTGAAAGAGACTACTAGTTTATCACAGTGACAATAGCATTTTACACCAGCAGTTTGTAAAAATCTGCTTTCTTCTACATTCTTACCCGTAGTCTTATCAAAATAGTTAATATTACACGTTCTAGATGTGTAATGTCCTATTGTCACTTTAGTTTGTTTTTCCCTGATGAACAATAGTATTGATCAAATTTTCATATGCTTATTTGCCATTTGAATCTAGAGATTTGTGTGAATTATTTTTATCAATTCTTTGTTTGTTTGTTTTAGTTTGGATGTTTGTCTTCTCCAAATTAATTTTTAGATGTTTGCTATACATTCTGTGTATCAATTCTTTATTTCAGATCTCTTATTTCTTTTTTCTTTTTTTTTTTTTTTTTTGAGACAGAGCCTCAAGCTGTCACCCTGGGTAGAGTGCTGTGGCATCACAGCTCACAGCAACCTCTAATTCCTGGGCTCAAGCGAGTCTCTTGCCTCCGCCTCCCAAGTAGCTGGGACTACAGGC
>CAUYRH010141908.1:0-14211 GCA_963574655.1 Perodicticus potto | reverse complement strand
CGAGGCCGAGCAGATCGCCCTCAAGGGCGGCAAGAAGCAGCTGCAGAAGCTGGAGGCGCGGGTGCGGGAGCTGGAGAATGAGCTGGAGGTGGAGCAGAAGCGCAACGCGGAGTCGGTCAAGGGCATGAGGAAGAGCGAGCGCCGCATTAAGGAGCTCACCTACCAGGTGTGGTGGGTGGGGGTCTCCAGGCATGGCCCTCACATTGGGGCCTGAAGCCACAGTGATGACCACCGAGGGGAAATGGGGTTTGCTCTCAGGCTTTTCTGGGGTGAAGGTAGAAATGCAGCTCCATTGTACCCTAGGAAGCCCTGTCCCACTCCGAATATCACCTGATTCACGGGTCAGTCTCTGAGCATCGTGTTCCGGGAGATCCACCTCCACATCCACTCTTAGCCTCTCTCCTGGAGACACATCCAGAGCTCCAGAAAGGGCTCACCCAGCACAGAGACCAGAAAGCAAATACGTAGCCACCAAAAGTACATTGAAGCCATTCTGTTGAGTCTCCAAACTTTGATTACCCATGGCAATATAGAATCTAGCTTTCTCTGGTGCTTTCTAGAATCAGACTCTCAATTAGAATTAGTTTTTTTTCCAATCCAGGATGTCACCATCCTTTTAAGCACACTTTGTCCTTAACCTGGATTAAGTTCATGTCATCTCCATTGCAGCCCAGGAAATTTTATCACATTCACACTCTCAAAGCCACTCCCAATACATTCTGGGCTCCAGAGCGGGGCGGGGGGGGGGGGGGAGACGGGGGAGGGTTGTGCTCCTTTAGGTCCCAGGACCCTCAAGGGCCTGCTCTCTAGACCAATGCACACACACAGTTTTGTGTATACTTTCAGGCATCCCATCAGCTCCTCGAACTCTTTCCTGATATACATCATTTAAAATAGTTACACTTTTTGGGTAAGGAATTGTAATTGTTTGGTGAAGATCAGGAGGTAGAATTGGGTCTGGATATTAGATTCAAGTAAAGAAGACAAGAGAAGGTGGGGGTGGTAAGAGACTACCTGTTAGACTGTACCATCTTCACCCCTGCCCGATCCCTTGATCCTCAGACGGAGGAGGACAGGAAGAACCTGCTGCGGCTACAGGACCTGGTGGACAAGCTGCAGCTGAAGGTCAAGGCCTACAAGCGCCAGGCCGAGGAGGCAGTGAGTAATCTTGCTGGGAACTAGGCCTGGGGTGTGGAGGGGGCATAGGGAAGCTGGTCACCCAGGCTAGGAGGCTGAGAACCCAGGCTCCCACCCTCACACCATCCCCCCCACCCCACAGGAGGAGCAGGCCAACACCAACCTATCCAAGTTCCGCAAGGTACAGCACGAGCTGGATGAGGCAGAGGAGCGGGCTGACATTGCTGAGTCTCAGGTCAACAAACTGCGGGCCAAGAGCCGCGATATTGGTACCAAGGTGGGTCCCTCCTTGGGCTCAGCTGGCCACCCCCACGTCTGCTCTGCTGGCCTCAGACAGAACACCCTCACACCTGAGTGCCTCTTTTTTCATTTGTCCCCTGCAACTGAACCACAGAGCCCCCAAAGCCAAGCCAAGTTAATTCTGTTCTCTGATGCCTAAGATTCTTCCAGCCATAACATACAATGAATATGGGAATCTCAGCCCAAGGGTGGCTAGCAACCCTCTAACAGCCTGATTTATGAACACCCAGTATATCCCCACCCCCACAACTGCTAATTTCCATTTCCCTTCCACCGAAGTTTATCCTATAACCTTATAACTAAAGCCTGGGCATCCCAGAGACCCCCTTTTTCTCACCCAGGTAACTTCCCTCTGGCCAACCTGCCACTACAGCAGCCCTCTGCCTTGTCGCGGGTCTTACCTTTGTTTTCTGTGCACTACCCCTGCCCAACGCCCACCTTTCCAGAACTGATTAAACTTTGTTTCCTTTCAAAAGGGCTTGAATGAGGAATAGCTTTACCACATTGTGATCTGCCCAGCCCTGAGGGTGCCAACGAAGCCCCTGATCCTGGAGCCCATGTAGCAGCCCCTTGGGAGCAAGCAGAATAAAGCAATTTTCCTTGAAGTCAAGATTCTGCCTCCAGACTCTTCTTCCCTGCCTGCCAGCCTTGGGAACCTGGGGGTGGGACCCAGGGGTGGAAGAGGAGGGCACTGAGGAAAGAGGGGTGGCTTCAAATGCCAGGCCTAGAAGGCCTTCCTAGGGAGCCCTCCCTGGAGAAGCACTGGACTCCTCTTCACCGCCTCTAGCCAAATGCTGCAGTCACCTCCACTTTCCCTGGCCCAGTGACACTCAGGGTTAAAAGGAGACTCAGATAAAACCCCTAAAGCTCACTCAGCCCGCCCTAAACCCATCTACTATGGATCTCTACCCCAGCTCTGATCAACGCTGCCCCCTTACCACTGAAAACATGAAGAGGAAATGTGGGGTGCTGACCAGTGCCCCTTCTGGGCCTCTAGATTTGGGTAGGTGAGGTAAGAGCCCAATCCCAGGAAAGTCTATGAGAGGACACAAGGACCCACAACTATAGCCCCTTCCAGGTACAGCCACCCACTCCTACCATGGCCAGCAGAAATGCCTCCTCAGCCCACCTTCTGGTCTTCCTTATCTCCTCTGAGGCCCCAGCCCCTTGCTCTAGAGGGCCCCCTTCTCCCTCACTTCTTCCCTTTGCAATTTTCAAGACCAAGAAGGTTTTTCCTCTGGGTTTGCTGGAAGATGGGGTTCTCTTGGCCCCTTTCTGAGAAGCCATCTTGAGCGAGGGCAGGTAGATTAGAGACTGGGGAAAGTCATATGTGAGAAGGACTCACAGGACTCTGGGGAAAAAAGGGGAGGGGACAGTCCCTGGAGGGCTGGGAGGTAGAGGAAGGAGCAAGTCCCCTCCAACTAAGCCCAGCCCTTTGGAGTTACTGTCCCAGCTGGGCTACTAAGGGTAGGCCTGGGACTGTGGGCTATAAAGGGCAAGGACTTGGGAGGCAGTGCTCACCCACAGAACCTGGGAAGCCCTGCTTCAGCCCTAGTCTGGAACTTACCACAGCCCAACACACATTCCTACTCAGAGCACAGCCCCTGCTGTGTGCCTGGCTTTGAGTTCTGAGCTCTGAATGTAGCAGCCAGAGCAAGGGCTATGCCTGAAAGAGGGGATACCAGCACTAGAGAATAACAGATGATGGGGAGGAGACAGGGAACAGGGAAGGAAAAAGGAAAAGCCTGGCTGGGAGTATGGCAGTGGAGAGAGACATCGAGAAACTAGGGAACAAGGTGACCAGAGAAAACAGAAACACAGAGACAAGGACAAAAAGACACCAAAAACAAGGAGGCCCAAGCCCTTCCACTTTTCTTCTTGAACCTCCCTCCATTCTCCCTTCCTAGGAGTATTCCTTTTCCTAGGAGCAGTCTTGGAGAGCAATGAATCATAAATAGGAAAAAGAGAGAACACACTTGAAAAGGGAGGTGTGAGGGGAAACCCAGGGCATCTAAGCAAACAGAGCAAGTGATATAGAAGCCTGAGAATGGCCAGGGCCTGGACGCAGAGAGCAGCTTCGAGAGGACTGGATAGCTGAGCCTTGGGAAGAAGAAGGATGCTGAAAGAAGGAAAGGAGAAAGCACCTGAGATGGAAAGTCTTGGAGAGCTGAGGGAACCTGGGTGAAGGAAAGGATCCCAGCCTGCCTTCATGTGCAAGGAGGTCCAGGAAAGCCAGGGAGCATGGAGACTGGAAAGAGGCAGATGACAAACCTGAGGCTAGGTGGGAAGGCAGAGAAGAGCCAGGGGGAGAATGAGAAAACACAGCTTGGAGAAGGCAGAGCCCTGCATAGACCCTGAGATGGGCAGAGACCTGGGCCAGGGAGAATCAGAGGCAGGTCTGACTTTGAGATGGGGAAGCCACATAGAGACACAGAGACCCAGACAGCCGGGCAGAAGGCAGGTAGAGTACCCTCGATAACCCTTGCCAGAAATGCCAACCCTGACTCCCTGGTCCCTCACCTGTGCCTGGAGCCTCCATCCATGCCCTGACATCCTGGGACTTGCAGCAGAATGAGGAGCTGTTTGGGAGGCAGCTGAGGGAGGACAGAGAGCAGTATGTGAGTGTCTGGGGAGAGAAGGGACCTAGGGAGGGAAGAGCAGGGCAAAAATACCAGACAGGGCAGGGTCTGGGACCAAGCTAACCCTTCCTTCCTCCTCCTTCCATAGGAGATGGAGAACTGCCCACCCACTCCCCCCTCCACTGCCACCTTTACCAAGTCTGGCTTGCTCAGACCACAGGGTTTCCTGAGGACAAAGCCTGGTCTTTGTCACCTGGACCTGACCCAGCCTGACCTGGTATTCTCAGCCCTTGTCATGTCCCCAGGGTGATGGGAACTAAGCAGTGACGTACAGAGCCCTGGACTTACACTCCAGCTTGCACTCTAGGGCCTCAAGTGACCTAGAGCTGGGACAGGTGGCCTGCATCTCTTGGGGGTAACAACTTGGCAAAAGCACTTGCAGGAGATAGGGATGTGGGGTCAACTCACTCCTCATCAAGGACACTGAGTAGAGAGTACAAATACCCTGGGGAGACATGTATGCTCCTGAGTCCAGTAATGAGGCAGTGGAGTGTCCCAGGGTGCTGGGGACTTCAAGGGGAAGAAACATCTTTGGTGGAAAGAACTCCTCCCTGGAGAAGCTGACCCCTGCCACCTCCACACCCTAGAGCTATATTGAGAGGTGGCAGTAGATGGAGTGGAAGGGGGATCTGGGAGTGTTCCTGGGTGTGAGGGTGTGGGGGAAAGCCAGGGCAGGGGAGCCTGGCTTTGTTTCCTGAACATAATGTCCACTTAGTCATAACAGGCACGGCCTGCTTAAGACCTGACACCTACAGCTTCTGAGAGGTGGCAGCACTGTAGGATGGGAGGGTGCCTTGAGGGCCTGGGGTACTTGAGGACACCCACAAAGAAGGACATGTGAGTATGAGCCCAGGAGGGTTGGAGAGGGGCACCAGAGTTCTACCTGGGGAGAGCGCAGACTGCAGAGCCCCACCTCCACCCTATGGAATGCGGAGCCCAGGGCCCAGCTGGTGTAAATCCCCAGGCCTGCCAGGCGCCCCAGCCATCCTGCACCTGCACCCTCTGGCAGCCCTGAGAGACAGCAGGGAGCAGCCCCCCACCTCCACCCCTCCTCCCTCAGGCCCTGGGATTAACGCCTTCTGTCTCTGCCCACCCCATCCCACACCAGGAGCAGAAGGTGGTAGCAGAGAGTGAAAGCCCATGTGTGAAAATGTGGGTATGCAAATGTGTGACTCAGTGTGCACAAGAACAAGTAGGGGAAATCTGCAAGCTCAAGTCGGTAAGTGTGAAAAGGCTGCGTGTGTATGGCTGAAGATGGGCACAAGCACGTGGCCAGTCAAGTCTATACTGAGGTACTGATCTGAGGCAACGTGGGAGAAGCCCTTCCACTATCTGAGGAGGCTGGACGATTGTCCCTGTTTCAGGATCATCAGGAAAAGGGTGAGGCTCCATATGTGTCCCCAAACTGGGCTAGCCTCAAGTCCTCATGAGGACACCTACCTAGAGAGTCGGGGAATAGAAGACTAGGCAGGACACTTATGCAGACTAAAGGCAGGATTGAAAAAGGGAAACTGAGTCACAGAGCTGGTCAGTGGATTCCCCTCTCGGGCACCCTGGCTCCAGCACCCAGTCCCAAGCACTGTGATACTCCAGGTCTGAGAGTGTAGGGAGATGCTCTCAGCCTCGGGCTGTGTGAGGACAGGTCAGGGTGGAAAGGAGAAGCAGGGGAGGGGAGCCCATGGTTGGGAGGAAGGGGAGAGGCATTTGGCCTGCGGGAGAAGGTGACCCTCTCCCCGTGTGCTCAATTCACTCTTCAGGTTATAAATAACCGAGGTAAGGGCCATGGTGGGGTGGGGGGAGGTGGAGTGAGAAGGTCCTGTCTTCCCTCTATCTGTGCATCTGGCCCTTTAGAGAGCAGGAATGTGCCCAAGGACTAAAAAAAGGCCCTGGAGCCAGAGAGGCTGGGGCAACAGACCTTTCATGGGCAAATCTGGGGGCCCTGCTGTCCTCCTGTCACCTCCAGAGCCAAAGGATCAAGGGAGGAGGAGCCAGGAGGCGAGAGAGGTGGGAGGGAGGGTCCCTCCGGAAGGAGTCCAAATTTAGGCAGGGCGTGGGGGAAACGGCACATAAAGGAGCTGGAGCTTTGAGGACAGACAGAGGCTGCTCCAACCCAGGTAAGAGAGGCGGTGGGGTGGGATGCTCTGTAGCCAGCCACAGAGCACCACTTCAAAGGACCTTGCCTTCAACGAGAATGGAGTGCAGATCCGAGGCCTGAGGGTCCTGCTAGAACTGCCTTTCTCCAGCCCCGGGGACATTGCCACTGACGGTGGAAGTGCCAATGGGAAACACCAAAACTTTCTTTTCTTCTTTGACTCTCCATTTCTTTCCCTGCACTGTCTGGGTCTTCTGCCTGCTGTCTCCATCTTCTCCCTCCTCGGGATGGCTGCCTTCCCTTTGTCCCAGTTTTATTTCACCACTTGGTCTTTTTCAATACTTATCCCCTCATGCGGCTTTGTCTGTCTCTCTCCCTGGCCCTTCCCTCGAGCTGTGTGTTCTCATCTCCCTGGCTCGCTCTGTTTCTGTTTCTGCACTCCATCCTCGTGCTTCTACTAACTCAGCACCCTTCCCTTCTGCCTGTCTGTGTCTTCTCTCTCCCTGACCCCCATTGTGGTCTGTCTTGCTCATGCCTGGCTCCCTGGGTCCAGCCGCCACTGTTTTCCATTCTCCTTGTCTGTTCTCTCTGCCAGGCTGCACCTCTTGCTCCACCTGTGCTTTGGATTCTCCAGGATTCTCTGTGAAGAGATAACCAGGTGAGAACCACCCCAATTTTCTCTGCAGAGGACAGGGCACACTTCTCATGGGAGTCAGGGTGCTGCTGTCCCTCCTCCAAGCGCTCAGCACCTCCCCTCAGCAACCTCCAGCCAATGTCTCCACATGCAAACCCTTTACAGCAATGGTTCTCAACCTTCCTAATGCCGCGACCCCTTAATACAGTTCCTCATGTTGTGGTGACTCCCAACCATAAAATTATTTTCATTGCTACTTCATAACTGCAATTTTGCTACTGTTATGAATCATAATGTAAATATCTGATATACAGGATGTATTTTCATAGTTACAAAGGGGTCTCAACCCACAGGTTGAGAACCGCTGCCTTACAGAAATCCTCCTTTAGCACCACTTAGGGAGCAAAGGAAGCAGAACCCTGAGAGGGAGAGAAGGGACCCCACCCATACTCATACCTATAGCGTGGTAGGAGAGCTATAGGACCTGGTGGGGAGGAGGTGGGGCAGGGACTGGGGATGTAGAGAATGAGACGACCCACTGGAAACTGTGCCCACCTCAGGAGTAAAAGAGCCCACTCTCTCTGTCCCAGAGGAGCGACAAGATGGGTGACTCCCAGATGGCTGACTTTGGGGAGGCAGCCCAGTACCTCCGCAAGTCAGAGAAGGAGCGTCTGGAAGCCCAGACCCGGCCTTTTGACATCCGCACTGAGTGCTTTGTGCCTGATGATAAGGAAGAGTTTGTCAGAGCCAAGATTGTGTCCCGGGAAGGGGGCAAGGTCACTGCTGAAACCGAGAATGGCAAGGTGCGTGGGGCACAGTGCCAGGGCAAGGGAGGAGGTCTGGGGAGGGGCCACTTGCAGAGGGAGCTTGAGAGGCCTGGAGAAGAGCCAAGGCTGGGGCAATGCCAGGACGTGCTCCCATGAGGAGCCAGGGATCTGGTCCTTCTCAGGTGGACCTCAACAGATGCAACAGGTGCCCCCAGGAATGCACGCCCCTTGCCAGAGAGGATGCTGAGGGAGAAGGACCTCAGCAGCCTTCCTTCTCAAGGAGTCTTGTTGATAAAGAGGGCAGAGACACAGTATTAAATAGCTCTCCTTCCTGTACTTGTTTCCTTCTTGTCAGTGCCTCAGTTTCCTCCGTGGGTCCATTTGCTCAAATTCCCTTTACCCAAAATAAGAGCAAACTCTTACACCCAGGTAACACCAAAAGTGGGAACAGTGGAGCTGAGGGGCCACTCCCAGCACCGGTGAAGTGCTCAATAGCCCTGGTCCCTGGTTCACTCATGCCAGCCATGAGAAACACCACTGGTCACCAGTGGCAGCTCAGAGCTGTGTGCCTCACAGATCCATCGACTGAATGTCACCTCCTATTGAGATGCAGAATAATAGGCCACGATCCACTGGGTCTTTGATTCTGACCCCAGCTCTGCTACCAGCCAGTCACTGTGCAGATAAATCATTCAGTTGATTAGAGCCACAGCATACACTATTAAAATGCAGCAATGCCTGCTGGCAGGGGCTAATGGGCACACAGACCGATGCCAATCAAACCACATCAACAATGGTCAGTAGGGAGTGTAAGATAGATGGGTGAGTTGCTTTCCCAGTAAAAGTTTCGCCCTGAGCAATTGACATCCTGGGCCAGTGCTCCTGGTGTGTGTGCACAGCTCTGAGAGCTGTCAGTCCCCTAGACAAGGACAAAGGGTACGATTATGGGCCCAGGGTCTAGGGACCTGGCAAGAGAAAGGGACCTAGGACAGTCTCTAGGGTGGGAGTGACAGTGGTCAGGTAAATTATCTGTGGAAAGTGTCCTGAGGGAGCTTATGGGGTGGGGGCTGGGGCACCACTCAGGGAAGAATAGGGGGACAAGGCCAAGTCACAGCCTGTATCCCAGGAGGTCTGTAGGCAAAGCTGGCAAATGTAGCTGGCAAGGATCAAGGTAGGAGTATGGTCAACCTATCCTACTGCCCACGCTTCCTCTTTAGACAGTGACCGTCAAAGAGGACCAGGTGTTGCAGCAGAACCCACCCAAGTTCGACAAGATAGAGGACATGGCCATGCTGACCTTCCTGCACGAGCCCGCAGTGCTCTACAACCTCAAGGAGCGCTACGCAGCCTGGATGATCTACGTGAGTGGCTCTTGTACACCGCGGGGACTCCCTGTTCAAAGTAAGCCAGGGAGACTCTCTGAAGGAGAGGGGGTAGGCAGTCTTCTCAGGGACCCAGATCCCCTTTCCCTACTCCCTGCCCCTGGTCAGCTGCAGGAAGAGGAGAGCCAGCTGGAGTGGCCAGGGACACCCTTACCTGCCACTTTTTCCCACCCAGGGTCTCTCCACCAACCTCATGCCCATTCTTGTCTCCTGCTCCAGACATATTCAGGCTTGTTCTGTGTCACCGTCAACCCCTACAAGTGGCTGCCGGTGTACAATGCTGAGGTGGTGGCCGCCTACCGGGGCAAGAAGAGGAGTGAGGCCCCGCCCCACATCTTCTCCATCTCTGACAACGCTTATCAGTACATGCTGACAGGTGAGCTGGGCAGTCCCTGACCCGTGTCCTCAACCCAGCAGCCACTAGGCCCTCAGCCCTGACCCATCACCTCTCCTTTTTCCCCTTCCAGATCGGGAGAACCAGTCCATCCTCATCACGTGAGTGAGCACCAACCACGCACAGAGGGGCTAGGGCTGGGGGCACCCAGGCTAACACCTGGGGTGCAGGTGGAGAGAAGAGGGTTAAGATTGCAGGTGCGATGTGGCTGTGGGTGTGGAGCTATTAGACCAGTACCAGATGGTGAACAGCGACAGGCAGATCCTGTCCAGTGCTGGGGGCTCATGGCCAGACCTGGGAGAGGAGCATGCAATGCTGAGCCCTATTCGGAGACCAGAAGGAACCCTGAGTTCTGATTGGTCCCTGCGGCCCCCAGCGGAGAATCCGGGGCAGGGAAGACTGTAAACACCAAGCGTGTCATCCAGTACTTTGCCAGCATCGCAGCTATAGGAGACCGTGGCAAGAAGGACAATGCCAGTGCCAACAAGGTACGTGTGAACCACAGGCTCAGGGGGTAGGGGGAAAGGCTGACCCAGGTTACTCTGACCCAGCCTTCCCTGGTAGAACAGTGGGGACAGCAGGGCTCCAGAGAGTCAGCCCAGTGCAGAAGACTGTCCTGGTAGGATACACACACCCTGAGTGAGGTCTGTGCACAGCCTTCGAGGCCACAGACCCACTAGCAGTTCGTCCAGCCCCAGCCCCAGCAGCCTTCTTGCCCTTTTATCACTGTCTACGTGGACAGAGGTGACCCCCCACAGTTCTGTTCCCTTTGCAGGGCACTTTGGAAGATCAGATCATCCAGGCCAACCCTGCTCTAGAGGCCTTCGGCAACGCCAAGACTGTCCGGAACGACAACTCCTCCCGTTTTGTGAGTGCCTTTGCACTACCAACTTGCCTTATCCAGCTTTGGCAAGAAAGGGGGCACTGTTATGCTATGCCCAGTTGATTGATCTGTATGTAGTTCTGGGAGATCAACAAATGTACACAAGCGCACACATTCACACTCCGACCAGCCTGGCTTCCAGGAAGAGACCCCAGAGTCACCACAGCTATTCTACAGCCAACTAACAGAGCTGTTTTGGGTCATAGTTTAGATTTTTCTTATGAGTATTTCCAAAGCTTTTGCATGCTGGAGTGGGAAGAGAGCATGGGCTTTGGAGCCAAAGGCTGGATTTCCACTTGTTCAGCAAGTCCCCATACCTCTCTGAGCTCCATGTCCTTATCTGTGGGAGGGGCACATGTGATGACACAAGAGTCGCGTGCAGAAAGCACTCTGTGTGTGTTAACCCTGGGCCTGGTTTCCATCCGGAGACCCTGGATGGTGCGTGGGGATGGGCGTCCTTTCCCCTAACCACTGATACTGCACTGAGACACCAAACAGTTGTATACAATTCCGGAACCATCCAGGGCATTCTGGGCTGAGTAGAGGGCCAAGAGTCCATTTTATCCCTTCCCTGACTCTGTCCCATCTGCCTCCAGGGGAAATTCATCAGAATTCACTTTGGAGCCACTGGAAAGCTGGCTTCTGCAGACATAGAGACCTGTGAGCACCACCACAGGGTGTTGGGGGAGGGAGCCCTAGCCCACCTTTCCTGCCATCTCCCATCTTTGTCCACATTTGCCTCCCGGCTTTAGCACTCTTTTTTCTTTAAATCCCATATTCTCCCTGGCCACTGGGCTGTGGGAGCCCCCTCCATCTCCACCATTTTGCTGGCTCTACTCTCTTTCCTGCCTCACCTGTGTACCTCTGCGCCCCTCACCCCAGATCTGCTGGAGAAGTCCCGGGTGATCTTCCAGCTGAAGGCTGAGAGGAACTACCACATCTTCTACCAGATCCTGTCCAACAAGAAGCCAGAGCTGCTGGGTGAGCCTAGCCTGGCCCCCCAAAACACCCTCCCCACCTCCCCAAAGCTTCCCCATGTGCAGGGAAGGGCCCTTTCCCTCCTCAGTCTACTCTGCCTCTCTGTTCACCCCTCCCCACTCCTCCTCCCTTCAGTCTCCTCTCTCCCCCTTTCCTCTCTCCTCCCTCCTCCTGTCTCCCTCCTACCTGCGTCCTCCCTTGGCTGGACCAATGCTCCCTTCCTGCCCTACCTCCCTTTGCTCTTGCCCCCCATGCACCATTGCACATTTCCCTCCTCCACTCTTCTGTCCACTCTTCCCTTGGCAGCACGCTCCTTCTTCCCCTTATTAATCTCCTCATCCCCCACATGTCATTTTCCCACCATCCTCCCCCTCCCTTCCGTGGGCCCCTCAGGTATTCCTTCCCAGGCCCCCCTTCCATTCTCTCCCTTCCTTTGGGCCCTCTCCTTGGTGCTCACTGACTCTCTTCTTCTCCATCTCCATCTGTTCCCTGTCCTCTCTGCCTCCTTTCTCCTGGCCCCTCCCCCTCCCTCTCTCAACCCTCTCTGCCCCTTCTCTGCCCTCTGCCTTCCCCCTTGCCTCTGCCCTGCCCCTTGCTTGGTGCAGACATGCTCCTGGTCACCAACAACCCCTACGACTATGCCTTCGTGTCCCAGGGAGAGGTGTCCGTGGCCTCCATCGATGACTCTGAGGAGCTCATGGCCACCGATGTGAGTGAGGGGGCTACTGTGGCAACTTGAGGGCTCCTGGGGGTCCTGGGACCATTGCTTCAATATCCCTCTTTGCCTCCTATTCTGTCCCAGAGTGCCTTCGATGTGCTGGGCTTCACTCCAGAGGAGAAAGCTAGCGTGTACAAGCTGACAGGCGCCATCATGCACTATGGAAACATGAAGTTCAAGCAGAAGCAGCGGGAGGAGCAGGCGGAGCCAGATGGCACCGAAGGTGGGGTTGGGAGCAGCGCTGAAAGGGCCCAAGGTGCTGGCTGAGCTAATAGGGCCTGCTTGCCCATCATGCCAAAGACAGGCCCTGAGCCTCCCAGGCTGCATCCAACAGTTCTTAAGGAGTTAGCCTAACAAGAGGATTATGTGGACCACAGTGGAGAAAGTGGAAGGAAAGCAGGAGAAATATGAGAAGCGGGTGGTCAGACAAAGGTGGCTTTTCCAGGGGCAAGCTCTGCTCTGCCACCTGACCCTGTCCCCAGGCTTTCTCCTCAGTTAGGCTGGCTCCCAGAGGACCTGAGGCACGTGAGGCAGAGGTGTGGGTAAGAACAAGGATGTGAGAGAGGTGGGCAGATAGGAGACCTCCCACAGTCCCACCAGCTTCTCCACCACAGCTTCCCTGACCACAGGAAAGTGAGGGGTTTTTCCTCCTGTGCTCTAGACGCACCCAGTCCCAGGAGGCGCAGCCCTAGCCTTGCACATCACTGTCATTAGTGCAGGGCGTTTGCCTGCCCTGCCCTTGTGTGACCCCTCACGGGTTTATGCCATGTTTTGTTTGAGAGGCAGCAGGCCAAGGGTCAAAGACACAGCTCAGAGCATTAGTGTGTCAGCCCCTCTGGGCCTCAATTTTCTCTCCAGCTCAGTGGAGTGACAGTCCTTCCTAGTTCCTCTGCAGGCTGCTGTGAGGATCCCTTGAGAAGCAGGTGTAGAGGCATGCACGGTGTTAGAGAGAGGTCTGAGGACACTCCTCTTAGCCCACAATCATGGCCCCCTTCTACAAGTCTGTACAAATCAAAATGTCAGCCTGGGTTTTATGGTAGCACATCAACAGTTATCAGAAAATTCTTGAAATTGCACCAAATAAATCCCCCTAAATAGAGAAACCCACATGTTGGATGGCAAAATTGGATGGCTGGGGATGGGGGACAAGGCACTGAACAGAGCAATGTTTGGGAGCCATGATTTCCCAGCCAGTCAAATCAGTCAACACGTGGATGAAAAGCAGAACACACCTAGTCCTGGGCTAGATTCTGGGGTGGAGAACACAGGAGACGGGGAGCAGAGGACACCTAGTCCCATCAGCCCCATCCTTGCCCTGGTGAGGTGAGGGCTGCAGTGAACATGAGGACCCATACTCACAGCCATGCTCATGAAAAGCCTATCTTAGAGACGCCCAGCAGATATAGAGACATTGCTGAGAGGACACGAGTGTGGCTAGAGGCTATAGATGGGACAAAGGGCCTGAGCTCCTGCCTAACTAGGACACACACTGGCTGTGTGACCATGGGCAAGCCTTGTGCTCTTTCAGACCTTGATTTCCTCCTCTTTAAGGAGACGAGGTTGGACCTGACGCTTCCTAGAGGCCCTGACCATGGGGCAGGGTCCTTTAAGGTGCTTACTCACTCCTTTCCTTCTCCACCAGATGCTGACAAGTCTGCCTACCTCATGGGGCTGAACTCAGCCGACCTGCTCAAGGGGCTGTGTCACCCTCGGGTGAAAGTGGGCAACGAGTATGTCACCAAGGGGCAGAATGTCCAGCAGGTGTATTACTCCATTGGGGCACTAGCCAAGGCAGTGTATGAGAAGATGTTCAACTGGATGGTGACGCGCATCAACGCCACCCTGGAGACCAAGCAGCCACGCCAGTACTTCATAGGAGTCCTGGACATTGCTGGCTTCGAGATCTTCGATGTGAATTGGGGGAGCCCTGGGAGTGGGCGGAACATCACTCACACATTCACCCCTTCAACCGCCATTGCTGACTGCCAGCTGGGGGACAGCACGGGAAGGTGGTGGGGACCATGTGGTGACATAGGCAGTCATCTTCCCCATCTCCAGGGGAAGCTGTCCTCCACTGTCCTGACCTAGGAGGGGAGCGGTTGCACCCCCGCTGAGTTAGGGCACGGGGCCCCCGGCACAGCCCTGAGCACACCCCCACCTACCTGACTGTCCCCCCACTCGCCTGCAGTTCAACAGCTTTGAGCAACTCTGCATCAACTTCACCAACGAGAAGCTGCAGCAGTTCTTCAACCACCACATGTTCGTGCTGGAGCAGGAGGAGTATAAG
>CAUYRH010141904.1:0-21699 GCA_963574655.1 Perodicticus potto | reverse complement strand
TAAACAGGGAATCTTTTCCTCACTGAATGTTTTTAATTGGCTTGTCAAAGATCAAACAACAGTAGGTAGCTGGGTTCATCTCTTGGTTCTCTATTCTGTTCCATACATCTACCTCTCTGTTTCTGTGCCAGTACCATGCTGTTTTGATCACTATCAATTTATAGTATAGTCTGAGGTCTGGTAGCATAACTCCTCCTGCTTTGTTTTTATTTATGAGTAATGTCTTTGCTATTTGAGGTTTTTTCTGATTCCATATAAAATGACGTATTATTTTTTCAAGATCTTTAATGTATGACAGTGGATCTTTAATAGAGATTACATTAAAGTTTTATCACTTTAGGTAGTATATACATTTTAACAATGTTGATTCTTCCCAGCCATGAGCATGGTATGTTTTTCCATTTTTTAACATTAACATCTTCAGGTATTTCTTTTCTTAGAGTTTCATAGTTCTCTTTATAGAGATCTTTCACATCCTTTGTTAGGTAAATTCCCAAATATTTCATCTTCTTTGGCACTACCATGAACAGAATAGAGTCCTTGACTGTTTTTTTGGCTTGGCTATTGTTGGTATATACAAAGGCTACAGATTTATGAGTGTTGATTTTGTAACCTGAAACACTGCTGTATTCCTTGATCACTTCTAAGAGTTTTGTAGTAGAATCTCTGATATTTTCCAGATATGCAATCATATCATCTGCCAAGAGTGAAAGTTTGATCTCTTCTGACCCTATATGGATACCCTTGATTGCCTTTTCTTCCCTAATTGCAATGGCTAAAACTTTCATTACAATGTTAAAGAGCAATGGAGACAATGGGCAACCTTGTCTGGTTCCTGATCTGAGTGGAAATGATTTCTTTTTCTTTCTTTCTTTTTTTTTTTTTGTAGAGACAGAGTCTCACTTTATCACCCTCGGTACAGTGCCGTGGCATCACACAGATCACAGCAACCTCCAACTCCTGGGCTTAGGCGATTCTCTTGCCTCAGCCTCCCGAGTAGCTGGGACTACAGGCGCCTGCCACAACACCTGGCTAGTTTTCTGTTTTGCAGTTCAGCCAAGACCTGGTTTGAATCTGCCCCTTCAGTATATGGGGCTGGCGCCCTACTTGATGAGCCACAGGCACTGTCCCAATGAATGGAAAGGATTTCAATTTAACTTCATTCAATACGATATTGGCTGTGTGTTTACTGTAGATGGCCTCTATAAGTTTAAGAAATGTCCCTTCTATATCCAATTTTCTTAAGTGTTCTGGTCATGAAGGGATGCTGGATATTATGAAAAGCTTTTTCCGCATCAATTGAGACAATCATATGGTCTTTGTTTTTTAATTTATTTATGTGCCGAATTATATTTGGATCAGTTGTGAGGATGAGAAAAAGCTTAGGAATGAAAAGTAGTATATTCTTCTACAAAGATGGAGGAGTTTCAGGATTTTCATAAGAAGCCAAACTTCTAAGGCAGGAAAAAGATTTATAGTACAATTAGAACCTACATTATAGGAAAAACAACTGTTTATAATTCTAGTCCTTCATGGGACTGCATAGTCCAAAGAGCAAGGCTTCCATTTATCCCTGCAAAGGGATGCAAAGGAGATTTCCCCTGAACCACCCTAAACTGATGATTTAGCTCATTGGAGGCTCATGGTCTCCTGGATGTTGTGGACACAGTGAAGGCTATCAGAATATAACAATAAAAATGACTACTCCAGAAAAGCTACCCAGCCAGCCACATGAGCTAGATAGACTCTGTGACCACTCCAAACAGTCTGCTTTCCCCCAGATAAACCTTGACCGTCTAACTTTCATAGTTTCCATACTTGGTGGTAAGAGGACTTCTCATAGTTATCTCTGCCTCACTGGATTTCCCAGTGAGAGGATGCATCCTATCTGCCTGCGTCATGAATCTCCATGCTTCAAACCTTTGCTTTGGAAGCCATGGCCAAAAAAGATATCAGGTGACTTCTTCGTTTCTATCAGCTACTCCTTCTAGGTCCATCAGCCCTGTTTTGAATAAATTTTACTCACCTCTAAGTGACACAAGAAACCAATGAAAGTTTTCCCACTGCCCTACCCCATGGGGAAAGCATATTTTAGTCTTCTTTCTGTCTAGATTTCCCCCGCCATGATCTTTTCTCTGCTCTGACAATGCTTGTAAGTATAGGCCACTCTTCAAGACCTTTTTCACCAGGATTTCTAGATTGGAGAAAGGAAAAAATATATATTGGCTCAATAAACCTCTAGCATTAACAGTTCCCACTCTGGAAGACAATATAACGTGAAGCCCCTTTAGCTGGTTTACATGCTAAAGTTCTTTCAACTTACTCCTCTCCTCTTCCCAGAAAAAAACTTTTCTGGCAAGCCCTTAATGTGATGTGAAAGGATTTTTTTCAAAAGGCATAGTTAATGATAAATATCTGGAGTTAATATATTCTTTTAAAGGTATTATCTCTGCAATCAGCTTCAGCATCTTGCTAAGGGTCGCGTCTTTATCTTTAGTATTTCTTTCCTTTCACACTTTTGCTATTCTGATCTTGATCTTCTCCAATAAAATGAATTAATACAATGCAAGTTTATATTTTAAGATATTATTCTACTACTTACAAAATCATATGTTCTTGCAAGTCCCTTACAAAGGCAGAATTTTGGCAGAATTTGTATATTGCCTTTAAAACTTGTCACAGGCAACTACCTGAAAATCTCTCTTGAATTTGATTACTGAACTCATTTTAATCACAGTGGAACCTCTGTAAGTTTACCACCTAACGGACTTTAACAAAATGCTCAATATAAAGTACTGGGCTTACAGTACTGATAATATATCACATCGTGCATGTCTTTTTTATGAAAATTAGGTCAACTTAATTGACCTAATCACACAAGCCATTAACAAGAGTGGTCAATGTAGGCAGGTGGTCAACTATGGAGGCTCTACTATATTCTAAGTTAAAAGAAGAAAGCTGCTAAATATATTTGAAATGAAACATGAATCAGTAAGTGAAATGGACATATTTATTCATAAATGGTTAAAGAAATATAGACAATGGTCAGCTCTTTTCATTAAGCATATGAAATTGAAAAGAAATAAGTCAATATTGTCAGGGAAGATATCATTATATTCCAAATGTTGATGTAATTAAAAGATTCTCAGGCCCGGGCTAATGTCCAAATTTCTCATCAGCCATGTATATACCATAATTCCAGGGATACATGGTCTAAGCTTTTCATGGATGCCAGTTTCCTCAGACAGCAATTCCTCCAGTAACAAGGTCATCACAATAGGGTAAGAAATTTTCAAATTTTCTTATCCAAGCTCTTTGACAATAGTCTTTATCAGCATCAACAAGAAAGGGCAACTTCACAGAAAGACTCACATAACTGGTTCATTGGTAAGTTTGAATTTATTGGGGCATACACAAATAGTGATTTTTTTTTCCTCCAAAGTTCTGCATGGTAAAAATGCAATATCTTTAACATATGCCATGCCTTTCTGGTTTAGATAAATTATTGATAATCCAGTTTAATCTGGTATAAAATTTCTGTCACACATCCTATGTTCATGGTTTTCTACCCTTCCAGGTTAGTGGAGCTTGTGGAAATAGAGTAGGTAGATGCTGTTGTATATGTGCTCTCCATCTAACACTTTGGAAGAAAGGAAGGAAAAGTTTAATTTTTCACTCTTTCCTCCTATCCCATTTGTAATCCATTCTATCAGAGTTGAGCAGAAGGAAGTGACAATAGACAAAAATACATATCTAGAAAGAAGTACCTATGTCTGCCTCTAGCCTGCGCAGGTGATCAAAGCCATTACCCAGCTCCACAGATAAAATTGGGCCTCCCCTCGCCTGGTTGGTACCTCTCTTATAATCTAACAAATTCTGTTTTTCCCCTCACCATCTATGTTTCACATAGATCCATGAGAACTGTAGCTGTAGAAATCCTATTCCATGCCATCTGGAGTCCAAAGGGAACTTAGGTACACACTGAGGGTAGGGGAAGGGTTCCTCTTCTTCTCAAGTTCAACACACATGGTCATTGCCAGTCTTTTTGCTTCTAGCTAATCACATTAGCCTTCGGTCATTACAAAGGTAAAAATGATTCCACTTATTTGCAATTGTGCATTGTGCTATAATAAACATTTGAGTGCTGCTGTCTTTTTGAGAAAAAAAGTCTTGTTTTCCTTTGGGTAGAAATCTAATAGTGAGATCCCTGGATTGGATAGTATTCCACAAGGGTTGAGCTAATTTGTCCACCGATAACGTAGAAGTGTTCCTTTCTCTTTGCATCCATGCCATCATCCATTGTTTTTGGACTTTTGAATAAAAGCCATTCTAACTGGAGTAAGGTGATATCTTGTGGTTTTAATTTGTATTTCCCTGATGAATAGTGATGTTGAGCATTTTTTTCATAAGTTTATTGGCCCTTTGTCTTTCTTCTTTTGAGAAGCTTCTGTTCTTTTTGCTCATTTTTTAATTTAATTTTTCTTCTTCTTTTGTCCAATTTTTAATAGGGCTGATCAACCCGCTGATCATCAACTCATGAGTGGCTTAATAAAATTTGGTATATGTATAGTGTGGAGTACTACTGGTCCATAAAAGACATGAATTAAAAATAGCTGGGCATTGTGGCAGGCACCTGTAGTCCTGGCTTCTTGGGAGGCTGAGGCAAGAGAATCACCTAAGCCCAGGAACTGGAGATTGCTGTGAGCTGTGTGATGCTACAGCACTCTACCAAGGGCGATAAAGTGAGACTCTGTCTCTACAAAAAAAAAAAAAAAAGAATTAATACCTTTTACAATATTTTGAATTTGTTTTTAAAAAGGAGTCAGTATGGATATTATTGAAACATTGTATGGTAAATGTGTTTACAAAAATGATCATCGTTTATGCAAATATTTTAAACTAATTCCCATTATTAATTTGATTATGTTGTAAATAAAGGATATGAGCTAGATTAAAAAAATGAAATAAATACAGTTCGATCTCTTAATACATGTAAAAAAGAAAAATAAAAATGAGACACAGGCACACATTTTTATATTCATGTATTTCTAAAATTTAATGCCAAGCTCTCCCTAGAATTGTCTCACTACAACTCATTTTAATGACAGTACTAAAAGTAAATCTGGGAAAAGTGGTCTATTTTATGCCTATTTGCTTAAAAGGATATCTTTTAAAAAAGAATCACCCCCTTTAAAGTTTTCTCTTATTTACTTTGGTGGAATGCAGCAAGAAAATATTATTTCTGTGCAAACATTGAACTCTTTGTGTCTCTTTGCAACTCTTACTCTTCCTTTCCTGTCTCCAGTAAATAGTTACAAGAAGAAGAAGAGAATTGGAGAAAAAGGATTGAAGATAATAGAAGGCAACAGGAAGGCAGATCCAGCTGCTTTTCACAAAGATATGGGACACATTTCAATATAAATTATAGGTGGGTCTCTTTAGAACAGTGCTTCTCGACCTGTGGGTCATGACCCCATTGTAACAATGAAAATACGTCACAGCATTAGGAAGGTTGAGAACCACTGCTTTAGAATATGAAATATTTAATGTCCGCTTCATTTCAGCCTTAAGACCTGGGCATCACAATGATAAGAAATGTCCTATTTAACCTCTTTTCACGGTGGGTAGATTCATATTTTAAAAGCAGGAAAAAAACGATTATATTCCCCTATTCTATTACTTTTCACTCCGATTCATTACCTTTTCCCAACATAAGTGGACTCCCAACCTGCACTTTTATAATCTTACCCTGTGTTCTTAATTGCCTTTATGCACCTAATTTGAAGTTGATTTGTCATGTATTCCTTAGAAGCCAAATATCTGCGACACTTGTGAATGATGTCAGATGAAGAATCAAATAAAATTTAAATAACAATGTACCCCTTTGGGTGAGTAGGAATCATTTCAGTCTTAAATAAAAGTATTTTCAAAGAAAGAAAAAAGAATTTGTAATTTAATGTCTTTCTTCTTTCTGTCATTTTCTGAAATATTTCTTGCATCACATTCTCTCTCTTTTCTCTTCCTGGGACATTAATTATATACAGTTGTCCACCCCACATCTGAAGTTTTGCTTTTCATTTACCCAAAATCAACTATGGTTCAAAAGTATTAAATAGAGAATTCCAGAAGTAGAAATTCATAGGTTTAAAATTATGGGCCCTTTTGAGCAGTGTGATGAAATCTTTCATCATCCCACTCCATCCTGCTCAAGACACGAATCAACCCTTCCTGCAGTGTGTGCATGCTGTACATGCTACTCCCTCATTTGTATACACACAGTGAGTACCATTATCTGAAATACTTGTGTTGCAGGAAGACAAGGCCCAATGGAGAGAAAGAGCACCCAAACACCACGTTTATAAGAGGAAGGGCTTTATTCACCAACCGGGAGCTTACAGCATAGAAAAATTCCAAATGACCGCGCTCCCTGTCTGGCTTGATTTTTTTCCCTTTTTATTAACAGTCTAAAAGTTCCACCCCACAGGTACCCTTCTCATTGGCTAGCTTGAATCAAGTGGGAGATGCTATTCCAGCCCCTACAGAACTACAGTATTTCACAGAACTTGGAAATTTCCAAGTTCCAGGAAGTTAAGTTCTTAAGGGCTGAGTCACCATGGAGAGGACCCTGCAAGTGTATCCTTGTGCTCTCCTTGAGAAGACCTCACCCTTCTCGGGTATCCTCGCTCACTTGGCACCAGAGGACTTCCAGGTTTCTTTTTTTTTTCTTTAGATTTTAGAATATTTGCACTATAATTACTGATTAAGTAATATTTTCCCTAATCTGAAAACTTAGGATGCCCCAGTGAGCATTACCTTTAAACATCATGTCTGTGCTCAAAAACAAATTGTATTTGGAACATTTCAGATTTTCAAATTAGACATAAATAGCCTGCGGAGTGTTTGGTATTCTCCGTGGTTTCATACCTTCATAAAGAGTCTTGTTAACTGTTCCCCAGAATTAGAGAGGGGACTCCTATAGTCATAACAGCAGGAGAAGAGAAAACGTTACTATTTATCACAAGTCTTACATGCTTTTATTTGGTATTCTCAACTTTATGCTTTCTTGAACTAATTAATCGCAGTTCTTTTAAAATCTTTCCCAGATAATGTTATTTCTGTATCATCTCTGCATTTTTTTCTGTTATTTCTTTTTTCTTTGGTTTCTGGACATAAATTAGGATATAAGAACAGGTGAATAGCATGGAGGCTAAGATAGAATATTTTAGAAGAGCATTATATTCTACAAAAATCAAGTTAAAATTATAAAACTGATTTATACCCACATAATCTCTGAATATAAAAAATCAAAATGAGTGTAACAATAGATCAGACATAGCTAACAACTCAAAAAATCTCTAATTGTTGCTTAGAAATTAAACAATACACTTTTAAATAATTTGCAAAACAAAGAAAACCAAAAATTAAAGTATTGATAATAAAAGAAAATAAAGATATCAAATTTAAGGCTATAACAAGAAGGAAATACATACACAGAACTTTCATAGTTGATCACCTCCCTACATTGACCAGATTTTACATTGACTTAATTGCCATAGACCACACATGCACCAGGTATAGTGGGCCTAGTTCCTTATGCTCACTACCTCCATATGCTGGCCAGTTTGTTACTGTTCCTTGGATAATCAGTTTGCAGAGGTTCCATTGTATTAGAGAGAAATTTCAGTTTTGAGAATCTTGGACATTAAAACAAATAAATAAATAATCCCAGAAAATAAAATTCAAATTAAATAAAAGAAGGGAATGATTAAGAGTGGAAATCCACAAAATAGGTATAAATGAAAGTAAATATCCATTAGACAAAACCAACAAATCAAAAAATTGCTTCACTGGAAAAACTAATAAAATTAATAACCCCTAATAAGACCTATCAGGAGAGAGAGCAGGAATAAAAATTACTGAATCAGAACTGAAAAGAGGGACAACACTACAGATCTTACAGTATTGCCAAAAATAGTCATAGGTATTAGAAACAATTTTTATGCCAACAAAAATTAAGAGATTTTATGCAAATCCCTTGAAGAAGACAAATTACTAAAGCTGACATGTTTTCCACTTTGTATTATTCAGATTAGCCAATGAAATAGCTAATAGAGGGATAGATAGATTTATGAAAGAAATCATTATATGCATACACAATAACAATCCCATATAAGCTTTTATATAAATAATATGCAAGGCATGGATACAAGGCTATTATAAAAATTACTTTTATACCAGCTACAGCAAATAGAAAATTAATTTTAAAAAGTCTTTGTACACTAACACCAAAAATACTAAATTTCTGGGAATAAGTCCAATGAAATGTGAACATGACCTCTACACTAAAAGCTGTGAAACTTTATTAAGAAAAATTTAAAAATATCTACATAAGTGAAGGAAAGTGGTCATAAGTTGTGTGAATCAGTATCATAAATATGTCAGTTCTCTCCAAATTTATCTTCAAATTCAATATAATTCAAATACAAAGCTTTTTTTTTTTTTGATATTAAGGGAGAACAAAGCTGAAAGATTTACATAAATAGCTATACTTATTACAAAGTTTTGGTAATTAAGATAATGTGGTAATTCAAGCAAAGAAAAGAATAGCAATAGGAACAATGAGAATTTAGAAATAGTCATTCAATTATGTCAAAGAAGGCACTGTCATGCAGCTGGAGAAAGACTTTTCAGTAAATGATACTGGCCCAATTGTCTATTCAATATGGGAAACATAAGACTTGACTCCTACCTCACATCATCAATCCAGATTGATTATAGAAGTAAATATAAAAAGTAAAAAAACTATTTTATTTATTTATTTATTTATTTTCAAGACAGAGTCTCAAGCTATTGCCCTAGGTACAGTACTGTGGCATCACAGCTCACAGCAACCTCCAACTCCTAGGCTTAAGAAATTCTTTTGCCTCAGCCTCCCAAGTAGCTGGGACTACAGGAGCCGGCCACAATGCCTGGCCATTTTTTGGTTGTAGTTATGGTTGTTTGGCAAAAAGGGACTGGATTTGAACCCGCCAGCTCTAGTGTATGTGGCTGGCACCTTAGCCACTTGAGCTACAGAAGACAACCATAAAACAATATTTTAAAGGAAAACATTGAACTAATTTGTGATTTTGGTAGAAGCAAAAATATTTTTAAATAGGGATAATAAAGCACTCTCGAAAAAGGAAATTATTGATAATTTGGAGTCGATTAAAAGAAAGATCTTCTGTTATCAAAACATAACTGAAAGACTAAAAAATAAAGACTAGATATAAGAAGATAGTTCAAAGCACATACTCTGTAAAAAGCCGCATTCTGGAATATATTGAATACTCCTACTTACAAATAATAAGAAAAAAAGGCAAAAATATACAAGGAAAATTATAAAAATGGCCAATAAATATGTGGAAAGGTGTTCAATATCATTAGTCATCAGAGAAATAGATGATTAAATCTGCCATATACCTACCCACCAGCACAATAAAATGAAAAGGGCAGAAAATACCAATGTATAGACACAGGACAACTGCGTGTTCATATATTGCACATGTGTATAAATTGCACAGCCCTGGGCAGCACCTGTGGCTCAGTGAGTAGGGCACCAGCCCCATGTACCGAAGGTGCAGGTTAAAACCTAGCCCTGGCCAAACTACAACAAAAAAATAGCCAGGCGTTGTGGCGGGCGCCTGTAGTCCCAGCTACTTGGGAGGTTGAGGCAAGAGAATCGCCTAAGTCCAGGAGCTGGAGGTTGCTGTGAGCTGTGTGATGCCACCGCACTCTACCAAGGGCCATAAAGTGGGACTTTGTCTCTAAAAGAAAAAAAAAATTGCACAGCCCAGTGGATAACTGCTTGGCAGTATTCAATTAAATCTGAACATACAGATACTCTGTGACCCAGCAATTTCTTCTAGGATTATACAAAAAAAAGTGTGTGTGTGTGTATATATATATATATATATATATATATATATATATACACACACATACACACACAAAATATATATTATGTATAATATATATTATGTAATATTATATTATATGTTATTATATTATGTATAATATATTATCATATATATGATATATAATAATATATATTAATAGATAATATATGCAATATATAATATTATATATTTATATATATTTTATATATATAATCACTAAAAGATGTGTATAAGAATGTTCATACCAACATTTTTGGTAATAGATACAAAATGGAAACAATTGAATGTTAAGTGCCATTAGTTGGGTATCTTTCTATAATGAAATGCATGTACTAGAAGAAATTAAATGGATAAATAAATCTCACAATATGTGAGACACGGAACAATTTGTACTTCTGATTCCATTCATAGAAGGCTAAAAGATAAATGTATCCCTGTGGTTAAAATGAGAATAGTGGTTATCTTTAGGAAGAAGAGGGGACATGGTGAGTATCAGCTGAGTTCCAGTTGAGCATCAACATGGTTCCAGTTTCATTATCCACATGATGAGTATAGATAACACTTCATCAATCTATATGTTTTGTATTTATTTACTCTTCTTTATCTATAAATGTTAATTTTAAAAATCATATGCACTCCACGTGAACAGTCTTCTATCCAGCCATTCTCATCGATTTATTTGTTAAACTATACACATGCCTCCTTAGCTATCAGGCAGTGTTCTAGCTGATACAGTAAATAGTCAATGTGTAAAACGTTCATTAAATAATTAAGGGAAAATTAAATGAAGAAAAATGAAATTAAAATTTTAGAAGTTTTAATTTTAAAATTGCATAAACTAAATAAGGAAGAAGAAAACTATACCTGCAATAAGTGGTGGGAAGATAAGGTTCACAGTGCTGTCGGTGTGTAAAAGAAGGGATTTGTGTAGGAATATCAGGAAGAGCTAACTGCTTTATGCAAGTGAAAAATTACAATTTGACAAATGAGGATATGACAGTATGTTGAAAGGGCAAGCAGTATTCTAGACCCAGAAAATAGCATCCTTAAACATTCAGTGCTGGGGAGAGAGGTATGAAGGGGATCTAGGTGTATTGTGTCACTGGAGAGATAAGTCAGGGCCAGACTGTGGGACGTTTGCTTAATAATTTTGGTCTTAACCCTGAAAGCAATACGTAGCAAGTGAAGATACTGTAGAAGAGAGGGTTCTATCATTTGTTTCATATTTCTAATAAATTCCTCTATTATTCTGAATGAGAGAGGGCTAAGAGCAGAAGGGCTTAGCTCTGATAGAAGATTATTGCCACAGAACAGGATTCATACATCCATTGGTTAAAATAGGGTGGTAGAGGTAGAAATAGAGAGAAATGAAAGGATTTGAATTCTCTTGGGAAGGTATCATTGCCAGGATTTGCTAATATATTAGATGCAAGGGGTGAGTTTGATGGAGGTGCCAAAGATAAATCCCAGATTTCTGACTAGTAGATGTAAGAGTCTGTGGATTTAATTCACTGGGAGAGAGAATATTAAAATACGACCTACCTTCAAGGGAACAATCATCAATTTCCTCAGAGATGTGTTTAGTTCAATATGCCTTTCAGACATAAGAGCAGAGATGTCTAGAGGTCAACTGTTTAGGAATTTGGAACTCAGATAAATCCTCCAACAACAATAATAAAATCTAATATAATTCAGTGCATTTTACTTGTACAGCACTGTCCTTAATGCTTTACCTATCAGAACTCATTTATTCTGTGCCAGAACCCAATGTTGCTGATATGACTTTATCTTCATTTTCCAGATGCAGGGACGGAGGTAGAGAAGTTGTAATACCTAACTGCGCACTGCCAGTATCTATAGGTACTCAAACACATGTTGTCTTGTTATGGAGGTTGTGCCTTGAATCACTAATTTGGTGTGTGTCTCAATCTCTCCAAAGCAGAAAATGCATTATTTGCATTATAGCAAATCCAGACCCACCATAACTTCATAAAAATCATCTTAAATTTGATACGTGGACCTCTGTCCCTCAAACTATTCCATTCTCTGCACCTGCAAGTTTGTGCCCCTTTGTCTCTCAGTTCTGCTTGAAAGGATGGTTTCTCTTTCATGGGCTGTCCTTATTCTTTGCATAATCCATCACCCTGGTTCTATATTTGTTTCCTCAATACAGAATGAATCAGTATCTTGAATTCACTGCCAGTTCCTCCTCCTGCCTCCCCCTGGGTGTGGGGGTTATTTGCTTATTTTGAATGTTCCACTTTGAACACTTCTAATTTGTCATTTCATGAGATTTGAAGACATTAAAACAATTTCTGATCTAGTTTGAACCATCTTAATGCTTTAAGATTCCTTGATGGAGGTTTTTAAAATTGTACCCTAAAGCCATTATTCTGCATGACTCTAATCTCAAAACCCTAAGTCCAAATGTTTTGTTTGAATTTCACAAAAAATATGAAGAAGTTAACACTTCAACTCCTATGATGGATTAAAGATGGACTTCTACCCATAAATGCATTAATGTACACAGATATGATTTAATTAAAAAAATAATAATCATACCTGCTGGACACAATGGCTCACACTTGTATTCCTAGCATTTTAGGAAGCTGAGACAGGAGATTCACTTGAGGCCAGGAATTTAAGACCAAACTGAGCAACACATTGAGACAAAAAATAGAAAATCTCTGCAAAAAATAAAGAAATCAGCTAGGCATGGTGGTGCACAGTTGTAGTCCCATCTACTCACCAGGAGGATCACTTGAGTCAAGGAGTTTGGGGTTGCAGTGAGCTATGGTGCCACGACACTCTAACCTAGATGACAGAAAGAGACCGTGCTCCCCAATACTTAAAATGAAAAATAAAATTGTACCTAATTACAACTGGCAATTTTCTTATAATTTTAGTATCTATTTCATTTTATACAGACGCTCATTATCTTTTCCCCATGTTCATTCACTACTTGGAGCTGTACAAGAATGAAAGTTTGTTGGTCAGGCACAGTGGCTCACACCTGTAATCCTAGCACTGTGGGAGGCCAAGGCAGGCAGATGGCTTAAGGTCAGGAGTTTGAGACCAGCCTGAGCAAGAGAAAAACCCTGTTTCTACTAAATATAGAAAAATTAGTCATGTGTTGTGGCATGTACCTATAGTTCCAGCTTCTTAGGAGACTGAGGCAAGAGGATCATTTGAGCCCAAGAGTTTCAGGTTGAAGCAAGCAAAGATGATACCACCGGATTCTACCCAGGGTGACAGAGTAATATTCTGTGTTAAAAATAAAATAAAATAAAATAATAAATAAAAAGAAAGAAAGAAAGAAAATGTTTAAAAATATGTAAAGTCATCAATGTAGCAGATTACTATAATGGTTATGATAGGTATCCATATAATTTCTCAAAATTTCAATTCTACACAATGCCTGAGATATAGATCATTTTTTCTTAACGCTTTCTCTGTGAAGTAGTTCGTGAGGCAGAGCACATCAAACTACCAATTTTGATGAAGAAGAGACATAATGTATTTACATTATCAAGAGATCCAAAGAAAGACTCAAACCAGCAGAAAAGGTGAAAATGGAATCCAGAACCTCATGAATCTTTCAATGGCCATTCAATTCCCAGTTCATCTTTTATGTCTGAATCTCCTGGACTAACCTAGAAAGGAAAATTTGATCAAAGACTTCACTCATTGTTGTATTAGTCTTGGTTCCCCCAGAGGCAGACCTTCAGACACACATTTGCATGCAAATCATTTAATTTTAAGGTCCAGAAATACATGGATAGGAGAGCAAGGAAGTGACTCAGGGAATAGAAGGCAGTGAATTAAAGACATTCTATTATGCGATCTATCTTGGTGGTCACTGCAGCTTCACCGACAGAGAGACTCTCCACTTTCGCCAAGAGGCGAAGCACAGAGGGTGTTTATGTGTCCACTCATAGTCCTCTTAGTTAGTGGATCTTGACATTCCCATGGACGTTAGTTTCCTAGCACTTCCTATCTGCCACTCACACAGGCAGAACTGCCTTCACATTTCCTGAAGGGATGGACATTGCATGCAGTGATGCAGACACTGGCAACTATAAACCACCTGAGGCACACTACTGAATCCTCGGGATATAATCTGGTCATTAACAACAGATAATATCTCTAGAGTTACCAAAAGTTCTCTTAATAGTTTCAAGTCTTGTTTGGATAATTAAAAATATATTTCAAGTGCTGAATCCAAGCTCTGTTACATGCTATTTGACCTTTGCCCAGACTCATTATTGAGTCCTAGAAGTAAACATTCTGCTTAGGTTCTATTTTGCAAAAGCAAATATGTTTTGAAAAATATTCTAAAACCCTGAAAAATAAATAAATTAAATAAAACACTCACTAAATGAATGTGTGGACTGAGGACTGCAAAAGAGCTACCTACATTTACAAAGTATAGCCTACTAATCTACTATGGGTTGCTTGCATTTATTCTTTCAACAAATTGATGATTAGTAAGACAAATCAGCAGGTACAAGTATGAACATATTCTGAAAGGACATACCGGGGATGATACAAAATGAACAACTTTTTTACTCATGTTTTTATAACGTCATGTTGATGTACCAACTTGAGTATCAGACCCACCCGTCAGATTTAAAAATGAACAACTTTTTTAGTCATGTTTTTATAACGTCATGTTGATGAACCAACTTGAATATCAGACCCACCCCTCAGGTTTAAAAATGAACAACTTTTTTAGTCATGTTTTTATAATGTCACATTGATGTACCAACTTGAGTATCAGACCCACCCTTCAGGTTTATAACTGATGAGCACAGGACTTTAATAAGTTACAAATTTTAAGAAATAGCTTTTTTTCTCTACTATGTCTCTTTCCTCATTTACTAATTCCATTTCTGCTTTGGAGGATATTCATAACTGAATGGGAATATTAATCTGGAAATATCCCAGTGTCCATTCACTGGTGACCTTTGCAGGTTTGGGTTTGAGGTGTCATGTCAGGAAAACAACATAGTCGCTCAGCACATTCACTTCTGACACCAGATTCTTCTGTAGATACCAGCTAGGCATCCTATGATCACCTCAATGCTCACACTATTTATGTGGACAGCATCAGATCTCTGGTTAAGGGCTCAGTATCTCAAGACTGCTCCCCATTTCAGGTGCGGATCACCAGCCCCAAGCTGTGACCTGTGTTTCTGACAGTCCATAAATCAGAGTTCTCACAGTCCCTACCATGAGTTTGGTTAATTTGCTAGAGCAAATCACAGAACTCAGGGAAGAACTCAACTTACGTTTATCCCTTTTTATGAAGATGTTATAAAAGATGGAGATGAACAGCAAGATGGAAGAGATGGATAAGGCAAGATGTGCAGGGAGGGTAAAGGAGTGGAGCTTCCGTCTCTTCTCTGGTACACCAAACCCTGTTCTTTTAAGTTTTTATGGAGGTGTTATTATGTAATGATTAAGTCATTAGCTGTTTGTGAACAGCTCAAATTTCATCCTCTCCCAGAGTTTGGGGATTAATGTTGTTATTTCAGGAGTGTGTCAGCAATGTCATAGCAGGTAAATCCCTGATAAAAGGATGGATTTGATGTCCTTCCCTCACTCACACTCACACACTGTCTCGCCATGAGATGCAATCAGAAGGGCCTTACCAGATTCATCCTATTGATTTTGGACTTCCCAGCCCCCAGAACTAAATATTTTTCTGTTATTTATTAATTGCCATGTGTGTTGAATTCTGTTATAACAGTACAAAATGGATTAGATTATTAGATACTCAGTTTGTGAAGTTTCCTTCCATTCTGCAGGTGACTTTTCAGTGCATTGATTATTTTATTTGCTGGGAAGGAGGGTTTTAGTGAAATGTAGTTTTTTTGTCACATTTTGTCACCTGCACTTTCAGTGGCACAGGTATAAAACAATTATCAAGACCAATATCACAAAGCTTTCCCCCTAGGCTTTCCATTCAGTGTCACTAATCACCAGAGAAACACAAATCAAAACCACAATGACATATCACCTCACACCTGTTAGGAAGCCTACCATAAAAAAGGAACATGGTTCATGACTCTAATCCTACCACTCTGGCAGGCCAAGTTGAGAGGATATTTTGAGGCCAGAGCTTGAGACTAACTTGAAGCCAGGAGTTTGAGACCAGCCTGAGCAACTGGCAGACCACATCTCTACTAAAAAATATAAAAACTAGCTGGGCACAGTGATGTGCACCTATAGTCCCAGGAGGCTGAGATAGAAGAATCACTGGAACCAATGAGTTGGAGGTTGCAGTGAGCTACAATGACACCACTGCACTCTACCCAGAGTGATAGAACAAGAACCTCTCTCTAGGAAAATAAAATAAAATAAACAGGAATAGCAACAGACAAGTGTTGGGAAGAATGAAAAGAAATTGGGATTTTTTGCATTGTTGGTGGAAATGCAAAATGGGCATAAGCTATGAAACATATTAATAGTTTGGAAAGTCCTCAAAAAATTAAAATATAACTACCATAAAATCCCATAATCCTCCTCCTTGGTATTCATTCAAAAGATTTTCAGTGCACTCCCATTTACAGAATTGTTCACAATAGCTAAGATGTGGAAACAACCTGCCAGATGAATGAATTAAAATAATGTGATAGATGGACATATGGAATATTATATAGGTTGAAAAAGTATAGAAATCTTGTAACATCGACACCATGGATGAATCTTTAGGATATTATGCTAAGTGAAATAGTTCAGTCACAGAGGGAAAACACTGAATGATCACATGTATATGAAGTCATCTAGAATAGTCTCACCCATAGAATAAAATAATAGAATGGTGGTTACCAGGAGCTGAGGAATATGGAGTTACCAAGCAATGGGTGTAAAATGTCAGTTATACAAGTGATGGCAGCCGCGGCTGTACTAAATAACTAGTACATACAGAACACTGCTAGACAGGCCCTGAAGGCCAGATAAGATTCGTGTGTTGCCCTCTGGAATTGTTTATTCACATCTAAGTTCTTCTGTTATAGATAAAGTTAGGAGACTGGATGCTCCAAGTACCCTAGAGCCAGTTAAGGACCCAGTGCTCAAAGTGCACTTCATAATACACTTAGTAAAACATTGACTTGCTATAAATTTTATCTAGGGCAATGATTTTCAACAGGTGTGCCGAGGAACACTGGTGTGCCCTGAGAGGATCTTAGGTGTGCCTCGAAAAATTTTAAGCATCATTAATTAAATTATTTTTGAAAGGAATTCAAAGCACAGTAAGTATATTATTTTTCTTAACCCCCTTTTTTAAAATCAACATAATTTAAGTATGGAGAGGAAGTTTAATAATAGGTTCAAGCATGCTGTGAGATGAAAAAAAAGTTGAATATACACTGGCCTAAAAAGAATATTATGGTGATTAATAACATTACTAATACTTAAGAAAGAAAAAAATATATTTTAATTTTGTAACTTATAAGAGGGAATCTGTTGAATGTCTACTATCTTACTATGTAAAGTATAAAAGTAACAAAAGAAAACAGGAGACCATAACATCTCTTTAAGGAGATATCCTCGCTGTTTTCTGGAATTGCTGGCTTTTCTGTAAGTAAAAGTGAAATTGTTGATCTTTCATCCATTTTTCTGTTGATTTGCTTGGGTGACAGGTAGATGGGCTCACTGGTCCAGCAACACAAATTGAATATGTTCTAGAGATCTGTTGCACAACATTGTTCCTGGAAGTAACAATACCATATTATACATTTAAAATCTGTTCAGTGGGTAGCTCTCATGCTAACTGCTCTTACCACACATACGCAAAAATCTATCCCTTGGCTTACTCAAATATTCACTCCAATTATAGATTCTTCAGAAACAAAAATCTCATGAAGTCATTCACAAGACCATTTTTCATAAAAAAAAAAAAAAATACCCTTCACGTTACATGAAACAATAAGTGGTCTTCGTTTGCAGCTAACTTCTCTGCTTTGCATCTCTGGACTGTGCTGAGAACTCTGGGTAGTATCTTCAGAAGGCAGCAGCTGTCTCTCATTTTCTCGGGGATTTGCCTCCCTTGGGATTTGCTACATAATGGCTGCCATTTTGGATTAGATCCCAGAGGCACTGGTTCAGTTATCAAAGATGTGCCTCCATTAGGAAAAGGAAATACCCCAATTTAACTTTGTATCTTGCATTGACAATAGCTGAAGCAGAACTTCTTTCTGATTCAAACTGAAGTCCATTAGCCACTCATTTCAACTTGACTTGACTCTTTCAAATTTCTGTATTAATGTGAAACACATTTCTGAAAGTTACTGATATTCTGTTCATGTCTTGAATTCTATATAAGGTTTTGAAAGCTTTAAACTGCTATGAAGCATTGCTTCTCCTTGGGTACACATCTGAAAGGCAATCAGGGGTCAGAGGAATGGATTTCATGGGTTCTTCTCTGCATGATTTCAAGGGAAATTCCTCTTGCAAGTATCTGAAAAGTTGGAGGATATTTTAGCCAGAATGTAATCAATGCACATGACATAAAATGATAGTCAAAGTTTCTGTAATGTCCTGATGAGAAAAATATGATATAGTCCTACTTTTTTTCTATATGGAAGCATTACACAAAGGTTGTATTATATATCTGGTATTATAAATAAAAAGGGAATTTTTAATAGAATTTTTTAAGGGCTGTGCAGCATTTTATCTGAGTGTTCCACTAGCTTGGTGCACTCAAGTTCAAAATGGAATTAAAAACCCTTCATTGTTGACATACTATTTATTACTTCTAAAGATTAAGCAATATATGTGTGCATCTATATGTCTATTTAAGATGTCAACAGCCTTCCAATTATCCAATCTGAGAATGCCTTTTACTTCTTTCTCTTTCTTTTTTTTTTTAATCTTCTTTCTTATAATACATATGTGAAATTTACTAGGTATAGAACATAAATGTCTTAACACAATAACTAAGAAAATGCCATAAAGGCTATATTAACCAGATTGAGGAAAACATTTCAAATTGTATATAAAACCAGCACATTGTACCCCATGATTGCATTAATGTACACAGCTATTATTTAATTAAAAAATATATTAAGTAAATAAAACTAAAAAAAAATAGTGCATATGCTCTGTTATTCAGAGTTCAAACTGCTCCAAATGTGCTTTAACTGAAAGAAGGGGAAAGGAAGAGGGAGGGGAGGGAAGAAGGGAAGATGAGTGGAGAGAGGGTAATTGGTGGGACCACACCTACGGTGCATCTTACAAGAGCTCTTGTGAAATTTACTAAGTGTAGAATATAAATGTCTTAACACAATAACAAAGACAATGCCGCTAAGGCTAGGTTAACCAGTTTGATGAAATATTTCAAATTGTATATAAAACGAGTACATTATACCCCATGATTGCGTTAATATACACAGCTATGATTTAACAAAAAAAAAAAAACTTCTTTCTCTTTCTTGACTCTCATGTCAAGTCAGCCTCATGCTTCCACAGTTTTAGCCAGCATTAACTTGCATAATAGTTTTCCCTTATCTATTCCACTGCCACTGCTGTAACTTATTCATTATCTCCCAGAAATTAAACTAACACTTATCATTGCCATTAACTAATCTATTCTAACAATGTATGCGCTTCTGAGAACAATTAGAAAACAGAAAAGAGGAAAATAAAATAACTCATTCTCTATAAACAATAAATAAAGCACAGGTATGACGGTTTATTTCCTTATATCCTTCTGGATTTTCAGTGACCACATAGCCTTACTCTGAATGTCAGCATTTATTGAAGCATTCTCCTATTAAAAGACACTAGTCTGTTTCTAATTGTCCTTAAAAATAGACAATATTATATATAGAAAATTATCACAACTTTATGCATGCCTTATCTAGATTTCTAGAAGTAGAATAAATTGATGTGTATAAATTATTTTGTGTTCTTCTATTTTTAATTTCTTCTCTTTTCTTAATTTTCCATTTTTTTCCAAAGCATACAGTCATACATCTATAATTTACCCTGGTATTTAAATCAAGGTAAATCTAAATTGTTTAGAGAGAAGCTTTTCTTCCATTTTTAAAGTAATATATAAGCAATTTTCTCTTTATGGCATTTTATATATTATGCATATAAATATTACAGGTCTTATTTTATAAGTATATTATAACAGAATATTTGAGACTGTGTAATTTATAAAAAAAAATCAAATTTATTTCTCATAGTTCTGAAGGCTGCTAAGTGCAAGAGCAGTCACTGGCGTCTGGAGAAGGCCTTGAGAGTACTTGCTTAAGCAATCCCTTTTTATGGTGCCATTAATTCATTCATTAGGGAAGAGCCCTCATGACCTAAAACTCTTCCCCTCAGGCCTCACTTCTAAACATTGTTGCATTAAGGATTAAGTTTCCAGCACATTAATTTTAGGAGCATACCACAGATTTACCTTCAAACCGTGAGTATACAGTTGACTTAGTTCATCGAACTTTGTTCATTCTATGAGTTTTCACAAATGTGTAATGACTTTGACCCACCATTATAGTAACACACAGCATAATTTCACTGCCCTAAAAAATGTTTTATTCTCTGCTGTTTTATTCTTATTTTTTCCTCTGACTTCTATAAACCACTGATTTTTTTCACTGACTCAACAGTTTTGCCTTTTACAGAATATCATATGGTTGGAATCATGTAGTATATAGCATTTTCAGATTGGCTTTTCTCACTTAATAATACATATTTAAGATTCCTGCTTGTATGTTCATGGCTTGATAGTTCATTTCTTTTTAACACTGAATAATATTCCATAGTCTGGATATACTAGTTTATTTATCCATGTATTTACTGAAAAACATCCTGATTGGTACCAAAACACCAAGTTTTGGTAATTCTGAATAAAGTTGAAATAAATATCCTTGTATTCTGCTTTCTGAACTCATTTATCAGCTCTAATATTGTTTTAAAAGATGGATCCTTTAGTTATATAAAAGATCATGCCATACATTCTCTTCTTCCCTATTTTATTTATTTCTGGTATAATCTTCACTATTTCCTTCCTTCCTCTGGCTTTGGATTTAGTTTGTTATTTTATTTTTCTAGTTTCCTAAAGTAAAAGGTTGGTCTATTGATTTGATACTGTTTTTACTTTTTAAAAAAATATAGGTGCTGGGTATGGTGGCTCACATTTGTAATCCTAGCACTCTGTAAGGCTGAGGCAGGTGGATCGCTCAAGCGCAGGGGTTGGAGATCAGCCTGAGCAAGAGCGAGACCTAGTCTCTAAAAAAAAAACTAGTCAGGCTGTCAGGCACTGTGGCAGGTGCCTATAATCCCAACTACTCAGAGGCTGAGGAAAGACGATCACTTGAGCCCAGTAGTTTGAGGTTGCTGTGAGCTAGGATGCCATGGCACTATACCCACAGCAACAGAGTGAGACTCTGTCTCAAAAATAAATTAATAATAAATAATTATAATTATTAATTATAAAAATTAATTAATAATTAATTATTAATTAAATTAATTAATTAATAAGTTTAAAACTATGAATTTCCCTCTATGTTCTGATTTATTTGCATCCTATAAGATTTGCTATATTATGTTGTCTTTTTTTTATATATGTATTTTATTATTCTTCATGACATTATTTCCCCATCCCCACCCCTCCATGGTAAGACAGAATTGATTTACAGAAAAGAATACAGAAAACACCAAAGCTCCTGGTAGAGGGAGAGATTTCAAGTGGGGAGAGAGATGCTCTCTCCGTTCCTCTCCCGGTCTTTCCCCGTCTCCTCCT
>CAUYRH010141903.1:0-40164 GCA_963574655.1 Perodicticus potto | reverse complement strand
CCCTGGATAGAGTGCTGTGGCATCACAGCTCACAGCAATCTCCAATTCCTGGGCTCAAGCGAGTCTCCTGCCTCCGCCTCCCGAGTAGCTGGGACTACAGGCGCCAGCCACAACGTCTGGCCATTTTTTGGTTGCAGCTGTCATTGTTGTTTGGCGGGCCGGGCTGGATTCAAACCCGCCAGCTCAGGTGTATGTGGCTGGCGCCTTAGCTTGTTGAGCCACAGACGCCAAGAACACCTGGCTATTTTTTTGTTGCAGTTTGGCCAGGCGCATTCGAACCCGTCACCCTCGCTTTATGGGGCTGGCACCCTACCCACTGAGCCACAGGTGCCGCCCATATTAAGCTCTCTTTAAACATTTCCAGTGTTAGTCCATTTTGTGCTGCTATAACAGAATACCACAGACTGGTAATTTATAATGAATACAAATTTATTGGCTCACAGTTCCGGAAGCTAGGAAGTCCAAGATTAAATGGCCAGTATCTGGTAAGGACCTTATTGCTGTGTCATCCCCTGAAGGAAGGGCAAACAGAGGCGTAAAAAGACAGAGAGAAAAAGGACTGAACTCATCCTTTTTAAGAGAACCCATTCCTGGCATCCATTAGATGTTCCCTCATGGCCTAATCACCTCTCATTAGGCCCCACTTTCCAACACCGATGCATTGGTGTTTAAGTTTTCAATTCGTACTTTTTGGGATACACATTCAAACCACAGAATTAAACTGGGATTTTAATTCTCAATTACCACTGGGCTCTTTACATTTGTCACTTTTATATCTGTGACTACATGAAATATCTTAATATTATGGGCTGGGGATTTTAGATTTACCTGTTATTTTGAGTGACTTACCATGATGAACAATCTAATTCATTAAATCTTTTTTTTTTTTTTTTGAGACAGAGTCTCACTTTTGTCCTTCAGGTAGAGTGCCATGGCATCATTGCTCATAGCAACCTCAAAATCCTGGGCTCAAGTGATCCTCTTGCCTCAGCCTCCTGAGTAGTTGGCACTATAGGCACCCACCACAATGCCTGGCTATTTCTTAGAGATGGGGGTCTCACTCTTCCTTAGGTTGGTCTCGAACTCATGAGCTAAGCAATCCACCCGCCTCAGCCTCCTAGAGTGCTGGGATTACAGGCGTGAGCTACCGTGCCCAGTCCTTGGTTCATTCAATCTTTTATGTCTATTGGCATACAAGCAAAGGACATGAACCAATGAACCAGGATGATCTAAGTGTGAACGATATTACATCATTTTATCTTAAGGCTCTCTATTTAATGGTAATATTTTAGCTGGCACTATTTATGTATTCATGTATGAGTAACCTGACTTGGCAAAATAACCAAAACCCCAAAACCCAAACACAATTAAAGATGCTATTCTCATTAGATAATTAGCATTCTATTTAAGTTACATACTATGCTGTCTATTCCAATGTAGTACAAGTTTTCAAGGTTCTACTGTATTTATTAAAAGCTAGAGTTATTCTTTAAATTTGGATACACAAATACTAATTATCATGGGCATAGAGTTTTAATAATAAAAGTTGTTGAATTGCTTCATGGTGTAAATTATGTCCCTAGTCCAGTATCATCCACTTGAATAGAGGTCAACATTCACCTACTTCACTTCAGCTGCTCTTTACTGAACCCTCTGTGACCTTCTGTTTCTCCTAGTTTTTTTTTTTTTTTTGCAGTTTTTGGCCGGGGTTGGGTTTAAACCCGCCACCTCTGGCATATGGGGCCTGCACCCTACTCCTTTGAGCCATAGATGCCGCCCTGTTTCTCCTAGTTAACCAAAATCACTCAGTCAAAGGTCATCGATAACTTCTTTTTAGGCCCTTCTTCTCTGTAAGTGACTAGTGACCACTGTGTTACGGGCACTGAGCTCAAATCAAAACTTCTTAAATGAGATGGCAGTTTACCAATAATATGCCATTTGCCAAAATGAACCCTCTTTCATCCTGTTTGAGGAATATGACAAATCTGATCACTTATTCCATCCTAGAACAAGCACCCTCTTCCTTGAATGGCTTGGCATTGCAGTATTGTGATTCTCTTTTCTACTTCTTTCACTGGTCCTTAGTCTTCTCAGCTTCTGACTCTTCTCTCTGGCATTTCTCTAGATCCTGTGCTTATATTTCTTTTCTTCTACACCTCAACAATTCTTTGTTAGGTGTGTGGAAAAGGCTCCTAAATTCATACCCAAAGGCAACTGCATATCCCCATTTCTAGAAGTCTCTGGACCATCTTTATCTGGGTATATCATCAACAGTTCAAACACTTTAGTTTCAAAGCAGCCTCATCTTATTCCCTCCAAACCAAGTCCTTTTATTTCTACTGTGTTCATTGTTCCTGAATTTTCCTTGTTGATAAATTGGATATCCCCAAATCAAACAACAAACAACACCTTTTCATCTCCTCGGCAAGTCAAGATTACCTGTGGTCTTTCTATCCCTTTTCCCTCCATTCATTCTCAATTTCTTGGTGCTCTTTTCAACTGCTTAAGCATTTTCTTCACTTCCAAACTTTCTTTTTTCAATCCCATCCATTGATGCCAGCAGCACAATGCAATGGTACATTTCAAAACTATTAAGAAAAGAGTATAATTGTGATGGATGTGTTAATCAGTTCAATGTAAGCATTTCACGTTGTATATCAAATCAGTACACTGAACCCCATACATGCATCAATGTACAGTTATGATTTAATAAAAACAAAAAAATTAAAAGTATCTTTGAGTATATCTTGTTCCTGCTAAAATGGTTCCAGAATAAAGTCCAATTCTAATCCTTTCTTGATCTCATCCTGATCTACTTTTTCAAACTCATTTGCAACCATGAATTATGTGGGAACCATAAAGTCCACTCATTTCCTTCCTCCCCCTACCCAGAAAGACTGGTGAAACTGTTGCACTTTTAAACGTTTTGAATAGGAAAGAACTTTTAAGAAATGATAGAGCCAAAATATAGAAGAGCAAATTACGGAATGAGTCCACAGCCTGATTTCTACCTAATACTCTCTCATCTGAGAGACTACATTACAGCGTCAACAGACATCCAGCTTTCCACTTAGAAAGGCTCTCTCTTCCTTTCTCTTTTGATGATTTATTAATCTACACAGTAATACTCACAAAGAGTGAAAGGGAAAAGGGCCTTAATTGCGAACATCTTAACGTTGGAGGGATGTGTCAGCACGTATTTTATTTGTGCTGTTAATCTGAGTTGTAAAGCATTGCCATTGGGAGTACTCAGGGCCTCTGATCATCAGTGCTAAGAAATCCAAAAACTATGAGAATAAGTTAAAGGCTATGTAGGTAAACCGATACCCGCTAGTAAAAAAGTTTGCTATGGAGTAGAAAAATTAAAATGACCGTGAAAACGAGACCTAACGGATTAAAGTGCACTTGAACTATCAGTCACCCCCTCCCCAGCACTGGTGCTAACTGCATTAACCCTTTTTAAAATGAAGATATGAGTCACGCTCTTCTAAAAAATTCCTACTGCTCCATGTTGCAACGTACGAGAACTGAGGACATTTTTACGCGGTCTCAAGCCACTGTGACTACAGGAGCGATGGGCCGATCTTTCCTGGCCATGAACACCTCGCCTCCATAAAGGAGAGCCACATCCCGCGGCGCCTGGCGCCTCAGCTTGGTAGGGCAGCCCCCGGGTGTAGACTGCCTTCCTCACAAAGCAGAATGATCTAGACCAGGAAAGCTTCAGCGATGGCGCTCACAGGCTTCCCCTACACTCACTTGAGGCAGCGCAGACGTCTCACCGCCTCTGGCCTAGGACCTCGGTGGGAGACAAGCCAGCGCCGAGCCAGAGCGCCTCACCCGGCGGCTAGGCCCGCAGCAGCAGGAGCGCAGGCGCCCAAGTGGGGCGGGGGCGCGGGGTAGGCGGTACGTTGGGTTGAGTCGCCTTCCCGTTCCCCCGCCCACGTCCGCGCAGCCCACCCTCTGCCAGGCGGGCGGCCGCGGGTGGCTGGAGGGCGGGAAGCGGCCGGCCAGTCTGCACCTGCAAGACCCGGGCGCGCGCCGCCCTTCCCCTTTTGCTCCCTAAGTTCACTGCTCCTTCCTCTTCCGCCCCCTCCCTTCTCCCCAGGCGGCAGCAGGGCTCCGCCCCGCTCGCGCGGCTGCCCGGCCGGCTGTGACGTCACAGGACCACGCCCCTCGGTATAAATACTGGCGTCGCCGGCACCACCTTCCCACACTCTCTGGCTCTCCTTTGGGCTGCAGCGTTTCCTCTTTATCTTCCTCTGTCTCCTGCTCTTGCCTCTTCTCATCCTTTCTCGCTCTGCTGCTCTGCGGTGTGACGAGGCCGAATCCTCTCCCCACCCAGCCCGTGGCTTCCTTCTTTTGCCCGCGCTGTTCTATTTCTCTCCTCCGGCCGCCGCCGCCACTGCTGCACAGCTGGTGTCGGTGCCGCGCTTTCCCCCCCACGTCGTTCCCGCAGCCTATGGCCCAGGCCGCCTTGGGTATTTCTGCTCAAGGTAACCACATCCCTCTTTAAAAATTCCGCCGAAAAAGAGAAGACGCTTTACCCGACTCTTTGGGCCGTTATCTCACGTGAGTACCGAGCCTAGGGGCGCGGGGCGGCGCGGCGCGAGAGGGGCTGGGGCACCGGGCCGGCCTCGGGGGTGGCGGGTGCTTCTGACTGGGCCCCGCCGCCCTCGGGCGTCCCCGCAGCGCCCGGGGCCGACCGCCTCGAACATGGCGGACGGCGGCGTGTGTGGCGGCTGTCGGTGCCGCCGCCGGCGGGGCTGGGACGGCGGGCTGCGCCTTGGGTCCCCCAGGCGGTCGCCGGACTCTGAGCCGAGCCGGAGACGCCGCGGTCCGGGCTAGGGGGCGTGTGCGTTGTGGGGGCGCGCGAGGAGGGCCTCGCCTTCGGGGGTCGCGGCCCCCAGCCCCCTCCCGTGGTGCATTGCTGTTTCCGGGGAGGGTCCCGCAGCCCCAACCCGGCCGGGCGCCTTCGCCCTCGCCCCCGGGAGCCTGGTGGGCGGGCGGCGCCATGGGCTACAACGGCCGGGGTCCCGGGTTATGAATGGAGCGGGGCGGGCTGGGCGCCGGCCTGTGGTGACAGCTGCGGAGGAAGTCGGATTCTTGGGGAGAGGGGGTTGCGGGGAACGCGATTCCCCTCGGGTGGAGGAAAGTTGACGCCACCCGAGGCCTGGCGGCGGGGAAGCCCCGGTGTCAGGTAGCGAGCGAGAGGCTTTTAGCCCCTTCTGGAAGCCTCGGGGCTGCTGCTCCGCCCTTGCGGCGCTCGTGATTGGGCCGAGTCGCCTTCACTCACCCCGGTCACCTCCTGGAGCCTTAGGATTAGTCACCATGGCTTCGTTTTCCCGGCCGCGCCACGGTTCCCGGGCAGAAGGAACAGCAGGCCGGGTTGGCTTATCGAGTACTGTTTAGGTTGCCGACAATTAATGGTTGCCGACGTGTTGTACACCCTTACATAGTGTGCATATATTGGTGTTTCTCAGACAAAGCTGCTGGTTCAGAAGCCTGAAAAGATCAGGGACAGTTTCTACAGCCCCATGATATTTCAGCAGATTTGACAGGATTTTGGGGGGTGGTATCTTGGATACGTTAAAGTTCTGTGTTTCGTCGTGTTTCCATCTTGAGTCCTCCAGCTTAGGTGGGAATCTAAGGACTCAGACAATTGCTGTGTGGGCTAGTCTGGTGGAAATATGGCTAATGATAGTCTGGAAAGACCTTAAAAATTCTTTAATTTCTTTTACGTACATAGAACCTGCAGATGCTCCTCATAAAGATAAGCCCTGAGGAGTTTTTTTACATTAAGTAGGAAAGATAGACTCCTAAGTAAATGTTTATAAATAAATGAAATAAAGTAATTAGTGCCTTTCTCCCCTAAGGTATCATGCAGATTTTCAAACGTAGAAGGTGGTTGTACCTTCATCTAGACTCTACAGTTAACATTTACTGTATTTGCCCTGTCTTATTTTTTTGATACATTATCAAAGTAAGAGGAGACAGCAGAATGCTTCACCCCTCCATCCTTAGTCTGTGCATGTCATCAAATTTAGCCCAATACTGTTGATTATGTTTTAAATTTTGGGGGACTAAAATTTATATGACACTAGACATTAAGTATACCGTTTGTTAAAATCTGACAAAAATTAATCCGTGTAACCCAAGCCCTTAAGATGATGTCCCCAGAATTTTTTCTTGTCAGTTCAGATTGTCTCCTGTTCTCCACAGAGGCAACCAGGATTCTGATTTTTTACAAACTCATCCATCACTTTTGCCTTTTCTACAACTTTCATATAAATGGAATTATACAGTATGCATTCTTTTGTGTAAAAGGCTTTTTTTCTTCAGCTCAGCACATTTTTTATATTCATCCAGGTTGGATTTACCAGTGGATTGTTTCTTTGTATTGCTTGAGTAGTAGTCAGTTATGTGAATACTTTGCCTGATTTTTTAAAAATAAACTTTATCTGGAATATTTTAGTTTTACAGAAAAGTTGCAGTGATAGAACTCCTGCATGCTTCTCACCATAGTATTAAGGTCTTACCATATCCTAGTACATTTGTCAAAACCAAGAAACTGATTTTGGTTTCTGCTAAATGCCAGATGTGGGGGGATTTCAACAACCTTTTTGAATGCCCCTTTTTTGTTCCAGATTCCAGTCCAAGGCACCATATTATATTTAGTTGTCTTGTTTCCTTCAGTTTGGTTTGTGACCGTTTCTCAGTCTTCGCTTGTTTTTCACGACCTTCAACAGTCTGTAATACTGGCTAGGTATCTGGTAGAATTAGAATACCCCCTTCCCCCAACTTAGGTTTGTCTGTTGTTGTTCTTATGATTAATGAGACAGGTTTGGGGTTTTTAAGAAAGTACTACAGAGCAACTCAAAAAATCTTTAGTAAAGGCAATGTGTGTTTAGAGAAATACTGATAATTTGGGAGTAGTTACTGTCAACTTCATTTTTGGTCTTCCTGGCCTACTGACTCAGTCGGTTGTTATAGTTAGATAAATTCTCTTCAAATGATTTTTAAGGAATTTAATTAAAATGTTTAAACATTATTCTAAATGGAGAATAATTTGTCTTTTTCCACATTGCCTTTTCTCCACATTTCTATTAAGCTGCCTTCCTTCTTGCTTTTTTATCTTAACTGTCCATATTTCATCTAGGCTGTCTAATTGATATGTCTAATGTTCTAGCATGATCTAGAAGTAATCTAGATAGAACTACCCAGAACATCCCTGCTCCTCAAATTCTTCTTTGCTTATATCAAATTCTACTCATATAGCAAAAAGATAAGCAATAGAGTTTATAATTTAGCCAATATGTTACCTATTTCTGTGCTGCTTACCCTAATACCTTTAATTTATTTATTTTTTCTGTCAAAATGTGCCTTTTAAATTTTGGGGCCTCCATTCTCTACTAGTATCTTTTTGTTAGATGGAAATGTTTTAGAGATCTCACTGATGAACATTCTTGAATGTTTGACGTTTGATGTCTTAATGTTTCATAACTCTGTGCTTGGGTTACATTAATCAGAAAAATAGCTAAGTATGTAGCAGCAAAGAGATGAATAATGTCTCATCCAGGATAATTATCCTGTTCTTTACAATAATTGGGAATGAACTGTCCCCATCAAAAATTGGCTTTTAATTTATTTGAAAAATTGTTTTGGTGTGGGAAGAATTGGAACGTTTGTTATGGAGTAGTATGCTATTTGGAATCTAAGGTTATAATCATTGTTGCATACTGGTTTGAGTTCTTTTCTCATCTTCTTTAGGTGTCCTTAAGAGTGTGATCAGTTTCCCCTACTAGATAGAGGAACATTTTACCTTACTTAAGGATGCCTTGAATCCTATGTAAGGTGAGGTAAGCTTTAGGTATTTCTAGTTTTATAAAATTTTCTGTTTCTTTCTTATCGTCCGTTTCTACCAAATACTGTCAGGTTATATTATTCAGGAACTGCTGAATTACAAATGGGAATAGAGGTATGGCATTTTAGCTCAGGTGCAAGTAAGTCCATGTAGTAGCCATTTCTAAAATTTAGCATTTTGGCTCGGCACCTGTGGCTCAATGGGCTAAGGCGCCAGCCACGTACACCTGAGCTGGCGGGTTGAATTCAGCGTGGGCCCGCCAAACAACAATGATGGCTGCAACCAAAAAATGGCCGGGCATTGTGGTGGGCGCCTGTAGTCCCAGCTACTTGGGAGGCAGAGGCAAGAGACTTCCTTGAGCCCAGGAATTAGAGGTTGCTGTGAGCTATGATGCCACGGCACTCTACCCAGGGTGACAGCTTGAGGCTCTGCCTCAAAAAAAAAAAATTTAGCATTTTGTGTAGTGTGCCAAGTACACTACTATTTTGTGTAGTGTGCCAAGTGATAATAGAGTGTAGTAGGTTTAACTAGATAAGGTAGTTTTCAAAGGTTATTTCAGATAATGTATTGGCTAAATTATAAAACCTATTGCTTATCTTTTTGCTATTAGTGGAATTTTATATACGCAAAGAAACATTCAAGGAATAGGGGTGTTCTGGGTAGTTCTATCTCGATTACTTCTAGATCATGCTAGAACATTAGACGTACCAAGTCTTGCATATACACCAGGTTTGTGAGCATACTTGAAAATTTTTACATTTTAGGTCACTTGTAAATTTAGGTTTTAGAGGAGAAATACAGAGCAAAAATGAAATTAGGTAAAGGCTGGAAACATAAAAACAACTTGATAGGGTGGCTTTGACAGCAAGTTCTGTGAATTTTGTAATACAGCAGCTTGGACATGTTTACTATAACAGCGTACTTGTCACAGTGGTAAGCCCTTTTAAAACCTCATTTATGTAATGTGAATTTAATGAAACACTATTAAAACTAATACTTATTCCATCAAACTTTTTTTTTAATGTAAGACTATCCACTATTTTATTTTCTCCTTTAGGGCGAACTTTCTGACCAAGTATACAACTACCCAGAGGGCCTAGGAGAAGTGCTGTATAGAGAGCAGTTTGACTTCAACGCTGAGCCACCTTGGGAACCTAGCTGATGATAGGGGGGTTCCATCTCCCAACTTGTCCATGTAAGTATTTTCACATCCATGAGGGTCTTGTAAAATTGAAGTAGAGTACTGTGTTGCTTAGTATTTTTCAAAATTTGAAATTATATTTACCTCAAGTGCAGTGACCTTTAAGGCCCTTTAATGTTCTGAAATAGAGACTTGACAGCTATAGACTTGACTGATTTAGTTGTATGCATTGATAACCAGTGACTTTATCTTGAACACATAACAAATATTACTGTATTTTAGTACATACTACCACATTAGTTTTAGGAAATATTAGTTTAGGTTTCAATGTAGTATATGTTGGAGAGAGATTTTGGATTTTACTGGTAAGTTGTAGTTTATCACATCATTTAACCATTTAACTTAGTGGATTTGAGTACTGGGGCTTGATTAGAAATCATACATTTTTAAACACAGCAAAAGATTCTGCTTTTATTCCAGTGATGTCCCCCAAGCATAGGATAATACGAAAGATAAGTCTTACTTCTTGTTTTTCTAGTTATGAACATCTTGGCAGAGCCAATGTCATTTTCTAGAATTTATATTCTTTTTCATAAGATGATTTTATAAAATACTCAGCTATTGGGGGAAAATGTTTTTAGAGGACTTCACTTTTGGATGTATTTTCAAGGATTGTTTTGGATTGTACTTGATTTTTCTATGTAGGGATTTAACTTTAGAATTGAACCCCCGTGGAATATGTAATTCCTCAGTAAGCTTTGAGTTTGAACTGCTATGTTTCTGTGGTTGGTTCATTTTTAAAAATTTATAATATCTAAACTTCTTGGTGTTGGAAATTTGGATATTTTTAACTTGGCCAGAGACTTGAAGGGAAAATAGCATTAGCTTTCCTGAAAATTCAGAAAAGCATAGGGTATCAGTTTAGCATTTCTTCAGTCTGATCTTGTTAAACAGATTCTATTGAATAAAAATGTTTGCTTTGTCTAATTAAAGCCTTTTTTTGAAAATTTTTTATTTTATTTATTTATTTGAGAGAGTCTTACTCTGTTGTCCCAAGCTAGGGTGCCATGGCTAGCTCACAGCAACTTCAAATTCCTGGACTCAAGCAATCTTCTTGCTTTAGCCTCCCAAGTAGGTAGGACCACAGGCCTTTGCCACAAGGCCCAGCTAATTTTTCTATTTTTAATAGAGATAGGGTCTCACTATTGCTCAGGCTGGTCTCAAACTCTTAAGCCCAAAAGCAATCCTTTTAAATATATTTGATGTTAATACAAATTAGAATTTTAGACTTGGGTTTTTATGGCTACTAAAGGGAAGGAAAAGTCATTTAAATAGTAGGATTTCTTGAAGGTTCTGACTTAGAATGTTGACAGGAGTGTTTCCATATAGTCTTTTTCCTACCTATGTAAATTTGAGTAAATTGCTTATATTTTGAATCCTGCCCATAAAATAAAGCTGGACTAGAGTAGTTCTTTTAGTCCTAAACTGACATGATGATTTTTTTGGGTGTATGTACCATCTTTGTTGATGCAGCATAGTCTTTGGATGAGTTGCTGAATTACCATTGTCAGAAATGCAGAGTCCCACACCTGAATCAGAATGTGCATTTTAACCGGTTTGTTTGCAGGTTAAAGAGAAGCAAGGTTGTCACCATTTCAGTTCCGCTTCCAATAAATCTGATGTTTTTCTCCCAAGTTGGCTTAGAACTTTTTGGGGGGGAAGGGGGTAGGTATAGTTGCCATCAGAGTGATGAATAGATTCTACAGTGGAAATTTAAGAAAAAGCTTCATCTTTTGAGGAAGACTAGTTAAGTCTCTTATTCTAGTTGTATTCCCTCTAGAGACTTGGGACTGATAATCAATGAGCTGGTATTTATGTATGATTTCTGCTACATCAGGGAGAAGTAGTCTTTGGGATAATGAATAATATTGTAGAACTCAGTCCACAGTGTCTCCCTTTTTGTAAGGGTGTGGGAGATGGGAGCAGATAGGATATACTGAAAATGCTTATTATTCTACAGGTTCTGACAGCCAGAAAGACTGACTGTTATATTTGTTAATGCCTAGATACGAAGTATATTATATTAGACAAAATTCTTATACTTCATTCTTTGTTAGGAAGCTACAGGTCTACAATCCCTTATCCATATAATTCTGGAATCCAAAAAGCCCTTAAAGAATTATACTTGATAGGACCTAAACTAATTTGAGGAATGAAAAAACTTGACCTGAATCCGTGCTAATTTAAGCCTATTTTTATCTTATCCCACTTACTAATATTCCTAAATTTTGCTGCAGAAATATTGTGAATACGTGGTGCTGACTCATATTCTTCTGGAGAGTTATTATATAATAGATGTGAAATGCATGTACTATATTACTGTTCTAAAATCTGAGAAATGATAGCTAAGTCCCAAAGCTTTCTTGACTAGAATTAGTAAAAATGACAAGAGAAAATTCCACATTCCAGAAATGTGTTATACCAGTAACAGTTTGTTCTACCAGACACTGAAATCCTGAGATTTTCTGTGGATTGACAATACTACTTGGAAACAATTTAAAAGGACTTAAAATTTTGAGCTTCGTGGAAATTTCTTGGCACATAGAAATGCAAAGTGTGTAACTATATGAATGCCTACCCCAATAGAATTTCTGTGCAGGTGGTCTGAGCTCCAGAATTTGGTTTCAGGGTTAGGTTTTAGATCCAGTAACAATCTGAAGTTTGACGCAGGTCAGTCCATTAAGTTATCTGGAAACTTTTAGAAGATGCTCACATGATTTTTTCTTTTTCTTTTTCTTTTTTTTTTTTGAGGCAGAGTCTCACTATGTTGCCCTTGGTACAATGCTGTGGCTTCACAGCTCAGAGCAACCTCAAACTCTTGGGCTTAAGCAATTCTCTTGCCTCAGCCTCCCAAGTAGCTGGGACTACAGGCTCCTGCCACATTGCCTGGCCATTGGCCCAGGCCAGGTTTGAACCCGCCAGTCCGGTGCATATGGCTGGCGCCCTAACCACTGAGCTACAGGCACTGAGCCCATGATTTTTTCTTTCAAAACTTTTCTTTAGACTATGTGCATATGTCATATGTGAGTACTGTAAACATACCTTAACAAAATAGATTAATGTCAGCATCTCAGATTAATGTGAGCCTAATCGTGGAGAAGTATTTTTACTAGAGATAGGGTCTTGCTCTTACTCAGGCTGGTCTTGCACTCCTGAGCTTAGGGTATCCTCCCATCTCAGCTTCCCAGAATGCTGGGATTACAGGTGTGAGCCACCACACCTGGCCTGAAAAATATTTTAAAAGAAACCAAATTTGCTTCTAGCAGTTGCTTCTATTAGTGGATCTGGTGATAAAGTCAGATTGAATTGATTATTATCATATACCTTTTAATGTGCTATATGTAAGTGTGGAAAAAGGATTCAATTAATGGATTTGTTTAAAAGGACCCTTAATGTTTAGCTGGTTGACATTAGTTGACTGTATGTTCATGTAGGAACTTTATAAGAACATCAGAATTTTTGTTTTTTTTTTTTTTTTTTTTTTTAGACAAAGTCTCACTATGTCACCCTGGGTAGAGTGCTATGGAATCACAGTTCACAGCAACCTCCAGCTCTTGGGCTTAAGCAGTTCTCTTGGTTAAGCCTCCTAAGTAGCTGGGACTATGGCATCCATCACAACACCTGGCTATTTTTTTGGTTGCAGTTATCATTGTTATTTAGCAGGCCCGGGCAGGCTTGAATCCATCAGTTGTGGTGTATGTGGCCAGTGCCCTACTCACCAAGCTATTGGCACCGAGCCAACACCAGCATTTTAAATAATTTTTTGTTTGTTTGTTTTGAGGATGAGTTTCACTCTGTTGACCAGGCTAGAGCGCTGTGGTGTCATAGCTCACAGCAACCTCAAACTCCTGCGTTCAAGTGATCCTCCTGCCTTGGCCCCCTGAGTAGCTGGGACTACAGGCACCCGTCACAATGCCTGGCTAATTTTTCTATTTTTAGTAGAGACAGGGTCTCACTGTTGCTCTGGCTAGTCTGGAACCCCTGAGTTAAGTAATCCTCCTGCCTTGGATTCCCAGAGTTCTGGGATTACAGGCATAAGCCACCACACCTGGCCAGTGTTAGGCCTTATTTTTCGTATTTACACTTGTCTTAATAGGACTTGCTCTCCCTAAGTTAACTATGAAAAATGCTCATTATGAATTTGCCTAGTGCTCTTTCCTCATGTTTTACTGTTGTCAATAAAAATGGGAGGTTAATGACTCTGGTTATGGACAAAAACTTAGTTTTCTTTTTTTTTTAAACTATCTTAGTTTTGATATTTGTTAATTTAAAGATACTGTGAGATAAGCAAGTTCAACAGAACTTCATTAATGGGGACTTGATGCTCTTTGACCACAAAGATGAACAAAACTATTATCATTGATGTACACAGAATTTAAAATGTGTATCTTCTTGGCATGCATAAAGTAGGGTTTAATGGTACTTAACTGCTTGTGTTAGTAGCAGAAAAATACTTTGTACAAGCACAATGTGAGTAAATAGCCTGTTAATGAGTAAACATGGTTTTAGGGACTTGGTATTCTTACTTTGGTCGAATTTAGAATTTTTCTAGGGGAGTCAAAAAGATTAGAAGCGGTGTAGACCAATTTTTAAATGGGATAAATGGGGTTTTTTGCATTTATTACAGAGGATAGTTGAGCAGAAAAAATTAATAGTGACTGGCAATCTATGTGTTCATCTCTTTACCCAACCTGGTTTTATTTCATACTTTTCCACTTTGGGGTTTCTCCTGCTCTCCTTCTTACTTACTCCCTACCCCCACCCTGGGGAGGGGTTATGATAGTTAACTCACGTTAAAGTTAAAGAAGTATGGAGAGAAATATGTTTAAACTGTAAAATCTAGGTAAATGGTAGGCTACTCTTCTAGAGGCTGGCCATTGTTCAGATAAAGCCTAAGGAAGCTTTTCTAAGTGGAGTTGCTCACATACTGGAAAGGCCCAAGAAGCAACAGATATATATATTTTTTCCATTCCACGGTCACCCATGCCCACTTAAATCAAATATTTTATCACAGGCTCCTGAAGCAGGGATTTTGCCATCCATGTTCTTAACATTAGACAGAAATAGAAAATACTTGTGTGGCATACTGAGTTACAAGGATGGTCAACCTGCCCGGGCCATACCCAGTCACTGTGTTTTGAAGTACCTCTGCCTGACTGACTTGCAGAGGAACCAAGACAACAAACCTTTTTGGAATGCCTTGCTCTAAACTTCTTGCCTTATCTTTATCTTGTGTGTATTTCAAGTCTGTTCAGGACTTACTCGCTACACACTTGTGTTGCCTTTTGTCCATTTACTGTCTAGTTTTGTCAGCTTGCAAAGTGATTTATTACCTTGGGCAGAGTCATTCTGAGGATAATGGTTTTTTTGTCTGTGGTATGTGTGGGCTTGATCCCTAGAACTTTGAAATTTTCTCATGAAATAGCATCTTTTAGAACTTACCTGTTCAGAACAGTATCCACTAGACAGGTGGCTATTTAAACTTAATAAACTAAAACTAAGTAAAATTTGAAATTCTGTACTTTAGTTACATGAGCTCCACATTTTTAGATGTAGCTATTGGCTATTTTATCACAGAAAGTTGTATTGGGCATCACTGTTCTATGATAATTGTGAAGTAGCATCAGCTATAATATTAAAAACATCTGTTAATAAGAACCATATGTGCACAGTTCTTTGTTCTTTCTCCTTAGATCTATTTTTAAAAATCTGTTTCTTAATTATAAGGGCTTTTTGGTTTTTTTGTTTGTTTGTTTTTTGAGACAGAGCTTCAAGTTGTCACCCTGGATAGAGTGCTGTGGATTCACAGCTCACAGCAACCTCCAATTCCTGGGTTCAAGCGAGTCTCTTGCCTCCACCTCCCAAGTATCTGGGACCACAGGCACCCGCCACAACGTCCGGCCATTTTTTGGTTGCAGCCGTCATTGTTGTTTGGCGGGCCCAGGCTGGATTCGAACCCGCCAGCTCAGGTGTACGTGGCTGGCGCCTTAGCCCGTTGAGCCATAGGCGCCGAGCCGGCTTTTTGGTTTTATGTTCTCATTGAATCCTTTAGTTGCCTGTCATTCTTAGGCAGTAGGCCTTAACAATGGTAGGTCATATGGACTGAAATATTTATTAGCTTTGTGTTGAGTTTAGATTACTTTTTATCTACTTCTTGCTCATCACTCCAAGGATCCTCTGATACCCAGTTTGCAAAGTTCCTGAATAAGTATGGCTATCTTTATATAATCTATCATTATCTAGGCTGAGTTTGATGAACATGTTACATTTGGCATGACGAAAAGTAGGATGGGGTATCCTAGTATGTTCAGATGTAACAAAGCAATCCCCAGATAAACAATCCTCATGACAAGAGATGTTGTTTATTCTAAATTTGTGAAGAGCTCCTGTGGCAATACACAATAGAAAAAGGAGCAAAGGACTTGAAAACAACCTAGCAGATCCATTCCCAGCTATGTGTGCTAGACTTTTAGTGCCTGGTACCTACTTAAACTGTCAGTCAGCAAAATAAGGTCATTCTGAGGATGATGGTTTTCTTTGTGATGTGTGTGGGCTTGATCCCTAAAAGTTTGAAATTTTCCCATGAAAGTAGCATCTTCTAGAACTTAATTGTTCAGAATAATATCCACTATTCCATCTCTTGTACCAGAATGTAAAGTAGCATGCTAACAAACACTGTTTTAGGGTCACACAGAAGAATAAAACTGGATTAGAAAGTCCTAAACATTGTAAGGGAGATGTTTCCACCAACATCTGGGAGAGCTGTACAGGGGCCTCTGAGGTATTGCATCAAATTTCTTAACAACCTGCCTAATCTGGTCTTGGCTGTAATTAATTGTACTGAGCATGTGTTTTATACATGGGAGGGAGGGGTGGATGGCAGGTGGGAAATGAGATCTCTTGTAAGCTAAACCAAAATCGTGCCTTTCTTTAAAGGGTTACACCCTATGCTGCTGCATTGAAACCAAGAGATCTAGAAAACACAAAATTAATAATGGTTATTTACTTCATATTGTATTATAATAATTTAGTGTTATTGCATCTTAATTGCCAAAAGGGATTCAAATATGTTACTTGTGTATGAGTACACACTTTCTCCAGAAAAAAATTTAGTCTTCACATTGAGTAGCCAAGATTTATTTTTAAGGGTGTCCAATTGTGTCACTCTCAGTGTACATCAAAAATAATATTGCTGTGAAAAATTTGTATTTTGTTTTCTCATTAGGATATATTTGAGCATTTATTGTGAGGCATTTAATTGGGTAACTTAACATAAGTACTTCAAACTTGACTTGTTGGGTTTATTCTCTTTAGGGAGTTCCCCCTGCCCCCTTATATATCTCTTGTTCATTCTTTTTCTTCTTTTAAAAAAAATAATTCTTCAGTATTTACCTTTAGTGGTCTTGCTAGGGTAACTTAGGTTTTGTTTTTTTTTTTTAACTTCATCACCTGAAAAATAAGTTTAAGGGAGTTTGTCATAATTATTGGCCAGTTAAGTAAGCTCTGTGCTGATTATCCTGAGTACTTGATGTAGGCTGTTGTTACTGTCTATCGCTTATTTGAGGGGCCAGTGTAGCAAAAGTTTAGATGATCCTAAGATCACCCGGCTTATTGGAACTCCTTTTTTTTTAGTGGTTGAGGCCTGTTTTAGACCTCACATCAATAGTGAGGCCTAGAGTCATCCTTTAGAATTCTCTTCTAGTGCTTCTAGTCAATTACTTTTAAAGGTATTGTGTGTGGTAAGTAATATTTTCTTTCTATTGTAGGTAGAATACAGAGGAGACTTAACACCATAGTGTTTTTTTTTTTTCTTCCAGTTTTTGGCCAGAGCTGGGTTTGAACCTGCCAACCTCCGGCATATGGGTCCAGTGCCCTACTCCTTTGAGCCGCAGGTGCCGCCCAGCATTGTCTGTTTTTAAAGCTGTGAGCTGAATGCTGTCATCAAATGCCTTTGTAAGAGTAAAGGTAGAAATGCCTTTAGGCATTTTCAGAGGTTACTAGTAATAGTGTAAATTTCAAAATATCTAATGTTTTCGTTTTTTAATGAGTAAAACCACCTTTTAAGAAAGTGCTTGATATGTTAAGGTTGGGTTTCCTGCTTAGGTGTCTCTGAACTGGTGCTCTCAACCTTTCAGCTCTCCCTATTCTACTTCCAGGGAGGTCTCCACTTCAGAAATCCAAGACTCATATTCATCCAGCTTGGTGTCAAGTGGTCTGTTGCTGCCAGGATTATCTTGTGATTATTTGAGAAATCTTTCAGTTTCTTCTGAAGTACAATCAACTGTAGCAGGCTTTGTAGCAAGTGTATAACAAGGCAAGTGCCTAGCTGCTGCAGCCACACTCTTGGAGCTATTCTCTCCATGAACATGAGGACTCAGCAGACTCATGAAGGGTTCCAGGGAGTAGTGTGGTTCTTTGGAATCTTTTCTTTCTTTTGGCAGTATTATCAAAAACCGCCAATATGAAGATGTACATTAAGAATGTTATCCTTTTTTTTCTTCCCAGCTATGAGTCTAAGAGGAAATTACTTAATAATAAAAGTAGCATTGTTGTTATAGCTACTGTATTAGTATAAAGTAACCCAGACATTCTCTCTACCACATACTAACATGTTTGGTTGTGAAAATTATGTGAGCACCTGAGTAGAGAGCACTTTCTCGTGCCTTCTTTTTTTTTTTTTTTTTTGAGACAGAGCCTCAAGCTGTCACCTTGGGTAGAGTGCTGTGGCATCACAGCTCACAGTAACCTCCAACTCCTGGGCTTAAGCGATTCTTTTGCCTCGGCCTCCCAAGTAGCTGGGACTACAGGCACCCGCCGTGACGCCCGTTTATTTTTTGGTTGTAATTGTCATTGTTGTTTGGCAGGCCCAGACTAGATTTGAACCCACCAGCTCTGGTGTATGTGGCTGGTGCCTTAGCCGCTTGAGCTATTAGGCGCAGAGCCTCTCTTGCCTATTGATATCAATAAACATCAGAGGTTTTAAGCATTTTGATGAAGAGATTATAAGATTTACATAAAGTAGACTTTTTTAAACATTTTTTATCACTGGGTGACCGAAGCTGGAGTGCAGTGGCACAATCATAACTCACTGGATTCAGGTGATCCTCCTAAGTAACAAGGAGTAGCTAGGACTACAGGCATTCACTGTCATACTCAGCTAATTTTTAATTTTTTTGTGGACAGAGTCTTCCTGCGTTGCCCAGGCTGGTCTTGAACTTCTGGCCTCAAGCCATCCTTGTGCCTTGACCTCCCAAGGCCACTGGTATTACAGGTGTGAACCACCACACCTAGCCTAGAGTAGATTTATTTTAAAAGTTTAATGTAACTAATTCAAAGTCTACCAGCACCAGACTATGGTACATAGTGGTCTATAATGTGTTGGAGTGAGTAAATTAGTCCCATTAATGATATGTAAGCCAGAAAAGGTAGTGTAGTTATCTGTTGGGAATTATCATTGCCACCCAAAATTGCAGGTAGGTTTGATATATCCGCTTAAACCTTGCATTCTTAGTGAAGAGGCTGGAGAGTTCCTAGAAAGAGTCCCTGTGGTGTTTAAAATTGAGGTGTATTAACTTAGCAAATCTGGCATGAGGTATGAACTCTGCTCATCCCTAAAACATGCACACTTACTTTCATGCTGGCTCCCTAGAACATGCTGTGTCTCAGACTTTTCCTTTTTTTGAGACAGAGCCTCAAGCTGTCACCCTGGGTTGAGTCCTGTAGCATCATAGCTCGCAGCAACCTCCAACTCCTGGGCTCAAGCAATTAATTCTCCTGCCTCTGCCTCCCAAGTAGCTGGGATTACAGGCGTCTGCCACAATGCCAGGCTATTTTTTGGTTGCAGCCATCATTGTTGTTTGGTGGGCCCCGGACTGGATTCGAACCCGCCAGCTCAGGTGTACATGGCTGGCACCTTAGCCACTTGAGCCACATGCGTCGAGCCTGTGTCTCGGATTTTTTATTCTTGCTATAATTAACTTTAATAGTTCTTAAAAACATTTCAGCAAACATTTCTTTGCTTAATTGTTTTAAGTAAGGCAAAAATTTCAGACCATAAACCTTTTTGTGATAGTGAAGTTGTATTTTTGTTAACATATGTAGAAAATTCCAAGCAAGGAGTAGGAAAGACAGTCTGCCTACCCTCACCCACCTATTTTATTATGCCTTTTCAGTTGTTGGAAATATTGGGCTTCCAAGTAACATTTCATTTGAAGGAAGAGTTTGTTGACTTAAAGTATATTAGAAAACCTGTCTCTTGTCTGGTCATGCTGAAGTGGGAGGATTGCATGAGACTAGAGGTTCAAGACTAGTCTGAAGAACATAAGTGAGACCCTGTCTGTGTAAAAATTAAATGGGCACAGTAGCATACGCCTGTAGTCTCAGCTACTTTGAAGGCTGAGGAAAGAGGATGGCTTGAGCCAAGGAGTTTAAGCGGTGATGATGCCATTGTTTTCTAGTCCAGGCATCCTGTCTTTTAGACAGAAAAATATATATGGGATCTTATGTGATAACTTTCTTACTTGTGGTTCATTCTTGACAGAATTGTGTAATACATGACTGCACATGTGGATCACTTGCGTAAGGATATGGGCTCTTGGTAAGAATGGAAAAGGTGCCATGAATGGGTTTTTACACTCCTGAGATGTAATTCCCTCAAGCCTTAATACGATGTCAGCGTATTACCTATGTGATGGCAAAACAAAAAAAAAAGAATGAAAAATGGGCTGCCTTTCTCTTTTCTTTGACAGGCTCAAGCTGTCAACCTCGGTAAAGTGCTGTGGCATCACAGCTCACAACAACCTCAAACTTGCGCTTAAGCGATTCTCTTGCCTTAGGCTCCCAAGAAGCTGGGACTACAAGTGCCCACCATAGTGCTTGGCTATTTTTTGGTTGTAGTTGTCATTGTTGTTTGGCACGCCCGGGCTGGGTTCGAACCCACCAGCTCCGGTGTATGTGGCTGGCGCTCTATCTGCTGAGCTATAGGCACGGAGCCAGGCCTTCTTTTTCAATGCATTTTCAGGGAGTTCATTACCATCACCCTAAGTACTCTCCCACTGGCTTGGTGCCCATGCTCAGTGGTTAAGGTGCCAGCCACATGTACTTGGGCTGGGGGTATGGACTTGTCCCAGGCTTGCTAAACAACAATGACAACTACAACAAAAAAATAGCCGGGCGTAGTGGCAGGCTCCTATAGTTCTAGCCACTTGGGAGGCTGAGGCAAGAGAATCGTTTAAGCCCAAGAGTTTGAGGTTGCTATGAGGTGTGACGCCACGGCACTCTACCAAGGGTGACATAGTGAAACTCTTGTCTCAAAAAAAAAATGAACTCTCCCACTATTAGTCTTTTTGTCCATTGGTTTCTGAGCCCTACTCAGGTGTAGAAATTCATGAGAATCTCCATTTCATCAGGGAACATCTAAGATAAACTCAGAGCTTTATTAGTATTATTTTTATTTTAAATTAGCTTTTATTGTGGTTCTCATTGTGAGGAGAAACCAAATAATGTTACATGTGCTACATCTATTTTAGTGATTTTAGGTGGGCCTTAATCCCTTTTATCAAATAGTACTCTCAATGTAGCAAATGAATTTTCTTTTTTCTGAGTACTTTTGTTAGCCAGCCAGGGATTAGTTAACTCCGCAGTTACTTCTTAAGTGACAGTTCTATTTCAAAGATGAATAGCCACTCTGTAAGCTTTGCATCTTTTCCTTAGAGCAGGCCGTACTTTCCAATGTTTTTTTTTTTTTTATATTGGTAGTATATTTTTATTATTATTGATAATTCCATTTGTCAGTTGATGTTTAGTATATTTCACTTCTGGGCTCCAGCACCTGTGGCTCAAGCGGCTAAGGCGCCAGCCACATACACTTGAGCTGGCGGGTTCTAATCAAGCCCAGGCCCGCCAAACAACTATGACGGCTGCAACCAAAAAAATAGCCGGGCGTTGTGGCGGGTGCCTGTAGTCCCAGCTACTTGGGAGGCGGAGGCAGGAGAATCACTTGAGCCCAGGAGTTGGAGGTTGCTGCAAGCTGTGATGCCACAGCACTCTACCCAGGGCAACAGCTTGAGGCTCTGTCTCAAAAAAAAAAAAAAAAAAATTTTTTTTTTTTCACTTCTGTAGAAATCTCATTTATACAAACGAGAAGCTGGTCAGTGGTTGCCTAGGGAGGATTCAGGGATAACACTGCAAGAAGGACACGAGGGATCTTATTTTTATGGTAGTGGTAGTGACATAGTTGTACACATTTGTCAAAATCAGTGCACATTTCTGCATGTAAACTATAAGGTGGATAAAAAAAGGAAATATTTCAAATTTGGGGTTTTATATCTGGCAGACAGAAGATGAAGAGAATATCAATATCAAAATGTAGAAAATAGTAATCTGAAATTGCCTGAGGTAATGGATACCCCAGTTCACCCTGATTTGGTTAATTCACATTATATGCCTGTATCAAAACATCACATGAACCCTGTAAAGATATACATCTACTGTGTACCAATAATAATAATAATAATAAAGAATAGTCATGAAAAATAAGGCTGAGGGGACATAGGATGTCTTGTACCAGTATGAATACACTTAGTTGTTTATCAACAACTAAAGGGAGTGCATGTCTGAAAAGGATTAGTTGACTATGTTTATGTCATCAAGAGACAAGAGCTATGTTGGATTTCCTAAACAGGAGTCCTACGGTTAGAAGTATGGGATGATGGGGGCAGATTTTTCATTTTATTTTAAACATGGTTTGATCACCAGCATCTGTAGAGTACTTAATTTTTCTGTGCCTTGGTATCTTCATATGTAAAGTGGGGACAGTATCATCGTTGTGAGTGGTGGTGGTGGTGGTGTTGAGACAGAGGCTCACCCTATCCCCTGAGCAGAATGCAGTAGCATCATAGCTCACTACAACCTCAGACTCTGGCTGTGAGTATCCTGCTGCCTCAGTCTCCAGAAGCTGCTGGGATTACAGGCATGCACCTGGCTGTGTTTTTTATTTTTTAATAAGTCGGGGTCTCACTCTCACTCAGACAAATCTGGAGCTCCTGAGCTCAAGCAATTCTCCAGCCTCAGCCTCCCAAAGTGCCGGGATTACAGGAAGGAGCTACCACGCCGAGCAATTGTGGGTTTAAAGGTTTTTTGTTGTTGTTGTTGTTGTTAGAGACAGAGTTTCACTCTTATCACCCTCGGTAGAGTGCAATGGTGTCACAGCTCACAGCAACCTCCAACTCCTGGGCTTAAGCGATTCTCTTGCCTCAGCCTCCCAAGTACCTGGGACTACAGGCGCCCGCCACAACGGCTGGCTATTTTTTTTGTTGCAGTTTGGCTGGGGCCGGGTTCGAACCCATTACCCTCAGTTTATGGGGCTGGCGCCCTACCCACTGAGCCACAGGTGCCACCTTGTGAGTTTAAAGTTTAAGAGAATTAATATTGCATAGATAGAATACTTGGAATAGCACGTGGCACTCTGCTATATAAATGTTTATTATTAGATTTAAACTAGTGTAGCAGGCAGTAACAGTTGAACCTATTAGATTATGTAGTTTGAAAATACTTAGAAAAAAAATCTTTATCCATATCGTCATATACTACGCTTCAGAAAAAGCTCTGAAGAATATAGTAGACATTTAGCAGAGTCGGATCCATTGGACCTAATGTTATTCTGAGTACTGATAATCCTGAACATTAGAGGAAAATTCCATTTCCAAAACACACTGTAGCTGTAGGGAATTCAGCTTCATCTCGTCCTGCAAGTCCTCAAACATCATTGGTAGGTTCTTGTAAACTGTGACTTTAAAGTCCAATGACACAGCTTAATGACTGTAGTGCCATGGGCGTCAGCCACATAACACCGGTGCTTGGCGGGTTTGAATCCAGCCTGGGCCTGCCAAACAACAATGACAACTACCACCAAAAAATAGCTGGGCATTGTAGTGGGTGCCTGTAGTCCCAGCTACTTGGGAGGCCGAGGCAAGAGAATCGCTTCCAAGAGTTTGAGGTTGCTATGAGCTGTGATGCCACAGCACTTCTACCCAAGGTGACGGCTTAAGACTCTCAAAAAATAAAAAATTAAAAAAAAAAAAGCCAAATAACACATAGCAAGTCCTTGTCTCAAAAAATAAAAAATAAAGTCAAATAACACACAGCAAGTCCTTGAATAACATTGTTACCCTCTTGTTTGTTACAATGATAGGAAAATAATTGGTTTCGTTGTAGGTCAGTTCACTTAAAGTAAGTGAAACATTTTATTAGAAGAAAACTTTTTTAAATTTTTTTCAGAGTGTATTTTATGTAGGCTAAAGATCTTGATGAAATATTTTTTCATGTAGTTAATAGAATAAGTGGAAGTCGGCTGTCGTACCAAAAAGATGATGCTACATTTAATAGGAAGTTTCTACTTTACTTTTCTCTGTCTTTTTTTGTTCCTAGTGGGCTGTGATTACTTTATGTTCTTATATTTGCCTTGGCATGTGTCTTTTTGAACATGTTTTCTATTGCTCTAAGTGTCCAGTTGATCCCCCTAAAGTTGTAGTTCTAGCTAGAATTTCATTGCTTAAAAGGAAATATGCATCCTCAGACTATTTTCTGGACACAAATTTACATCAATCCCAATGTAACAACCAGGGCCGAAGCATTAGGAAGGTTGAAAACCACTGCTCTAGAGAATGTCCAGGCTGTAATTTGACTTCACTGCGTAAGTATTAGGTCTCATGCAGATAGCCCTCAATTAACTCTTGATAAAGTAAAAATATCCTCAACTTCTCAGTCTCATACTGTGAAAGAGATGTGACAAGTTGAACTGAATATAGTTGGCTTCTTAGAAATGAAGTTGTGTTAGTGTTTTTAAAAGTTAAAACTTTTTATTTTGTGAAATTTGACTAACACTATAGCTTATTGAAGAGTTTGTTTTGGTGCAGCCAAAATGCTGAACTTTGTTTGGGAACCACTGGTATGGAGTATACTTTGTGGATGACAGCCATCACCCAAGGGTGAACTCTTCACATGAGGCAATAAGGAGATGGAGTCGGTTGGCAAGAGGAATCAAGGACACAGGAAAGGGTGTGCAAGTTTTACAACAGGTTGCCAAGATAGCTCTGCCCATTTTACTTATTTATTTATTCAGTTTTTTTTTTCCACTTTTTTAATTTTGGTAGATTTAGAGGGGTACAAGTGGAATTCTGTTGCATATGTTTTATACAGATGTGCTCATTGTGGGAATCACAAATCAGTATTGGACAGTTAATAGTATCCTATCTGGTGGACTTGTTTTTATCATATATCTATTTTAAAATAAACAATTTCCTAAATTAAGGACCAGCAAAATTTAGCAAAGAAGATAAAAATGTCAGTATTTGTTGTCCCGGAGGAGAATGGGTGGCCTGGGGGAGGCAAGAGGATTATTCGATTGATTTGAAAGGGGTAGGACTTAGCCTAAAGCCTTTTTAAAAATCAGATTTCTTAGTAGCTGTCTCTAGGTATGTACCTAAGTTATATCTAGTTTCCGATTGTGATAGCATTTTTGTTAATTAGCAACTTAATTTTAACTCTATGGAGATTTTTACTTCCCGAGCTGTGATTTTATTTTATTTATTTATTTTATTATTATTATTTGGTTTTTTTTTTTTTTTTCCTTTTGTAGAGACAGAGTTTCACTTTATCGTCCTGGCATCACATAGCTCACAGCAACCTCCAGCTCCTAGGCTTAGGCGATACTCTTGCCTCAGTCTCTGGAGTAGCTGGGACTACAGGTGCCCGCCACAACCCCTGGCTATTTTTGTTGTTGTTGCAGTTTGGCCAAGGCCAGGTTCAAACCCGCCACCCTCAGTATATGGGGCCGGCGCCCTACTCACTGAGCCACAGGCGCCGCCCTGTGATTTTGTTTTTTACAACAACCTTTTGATGAAATTATTAAGATAGGTAACTAATGTTCAGAGAAATTAACATAGGATCCGTGTACTATTAAATAACATAGCCAGGGCTAGGTCTTCCAATCCCTGCCTAGTCTAGTTATTTCAGCAAATCAAATCACTTCCTACTAGAGATCTGTATTACTAAATTGGTATAGTTAGTACCATTTTAGTTTCAGACTTAGGCAGTCTCTGTCAAAAGTTACAAGTTGTTCTCCTAGCCACTGTCTCCACGCCTACTTACTTCTATTATTTACACCTACTTTGGATTATTTTTTTCAATGTGATATTATCAAGTGGTATTTGAACTACATTATGAACATACTCTGGTTAGTGTGCCAAGTTCACCAGATAGGATACTGCTCACTGTCTGATACTGATTTCTGGTTCCAACAATGAGCTCAGCACTATATAATATATGTAACAATTCAACTTGTACTCCTCTAAATGTGTATTTGGAATTGTAACAAACTTTTCTGCAGTTACTGGCAACGCTATGCTATGTGGATAGCATTGTATTGATGTCCAGCCTACTATTTTGATTTCTTGGCTGCAGATAACTTTCTTTATTAGCTTTCTTTTCTTAAAATGAGTACAATTGCATGTGTTACCAAAGCAGCACAAAGTAAGATATGAATGGTGCAGACTGGGTCTGTAACACTGCATAAATAAGGTGACCGTAGAAGTTAGTAATATGTATGTTGTGTGCACATGTGGGTTACCCTTCAGTTATATTCACCTTGATTTATAAATATAAAATATATATTTATTTGCTTTTTTAAAATGGCATTAAAGGATATTGATAAGCTATTATTCCTAAAAGCACTAAATGATTAATTCCTCAATAAGGCACTTAGCACTCTTTCATTGATAGCACATACATTATGTTTAACTATTCAAATAATAGATTTTGTTTTAACTTTTGTTTTAACAGTTTGTTGCATATTCTAAGGACCCAGACATAGGCTTGGTGGCCCGTCTCTTGTTTTTCCTGGTTTATGACTTTCGGCTTTGTGGAATACGGCTGAGATGAAAGGATTTATTGACGATGCAAACTACTCTGTTGGCCTTTTGGATGAAGGAACAAACCTTGGAAATGTCATTGATAACTATGTTTATGAACATACTCTGGTAAGTGTGCCATCTCAGATTTTGCAAATAGTTTTTATAATTTTTCAAACTCTAAAATACCAATGCTTTGCTAATTTCCGAGATATTAATCTGATTAAAGTACTTGGTTCAAACGTTAACTTTGCCAAGTTGTCTTGACCCCTTCATGCTCACACAATCCCCCACCTCCACTCCCCTTGTGATGTGACTTTTTTTTTTTCCTGGTCCTCATTGAAAATGCTTTCTGGTAGCCCTTTCTCTGCTATGCATTTTTAGCACTTGGGTCTCATATGTTCTGTTTATGTTATTGTTGTGTGTGTTGCCTGCCAATCTTCTTCCAGTATATTGCTCCTTGCTCATTTTTCTTAGCTTCGGTGGAGTTTAATTCACTTTCATATAATCCTGGTTATATACTTTGAGAACCTAATAATTTATATTAAATGCTTGCTCTCTATCTCTGCTGCCCCAAGAGACGATGTCTGCAGAATCATATTCACTGCTACTTCACTTATTTTCGTTTTCGAGTTACTAATAGAATTATTTTCCACACCTGTAATCCCAGCACTTGGGGAGCCGAGGCAGGTGAATTGCCTGAGCTCACAGGTTCGAAACCAGCTTGAGCCAGAGAAGACCCCTTCCCTCTAAAAAATAGCCAAGTGTTGGGCGATGCCTCTGGCTCAGTAGGTAGGGCACCGGCCCCATATACTGAGGGTGTGGGTTCAAACCCAACCTCGGCCAAACTGCAACAAAAAAATAAGCTGGGCGTTCTGGCGGGCGCCTGTAGTTCCAGCTACTTGGGAAGCTGAGGCAAGAGAATCGCCTAAGCCCAGGAGTTGGAGTTTGCTGTGAGCTGTAATGCCACGGCATTCTACCAAGGGCGATAAAGTGAGACTCTGTCTCAAAAAAAAAAAAAATTAGCTGAGTGTTGTGGCGGGCACCTGTAGTCCTAACTACTTGAAAAGCTGAGGCAAGAGGATCACTTGAACCCACGAGTTTGAGGTTGCTATGAGCTGAGACGCCATGGCACTCTACCAAGGGTGACAAAGTGAGACTTTGTCTCAAAGGAAAAAAAAAGGATTATTTTCACTTACTGATGTACTAATTGAAATCATTTCTTTATTGGAGCTAATTTCCTGTATTCTCCCGAACTTAATGGAGAATTATTTTTGTTTTATTGGTGTTTAGCAATAGAATGTCCCCCCAAAATTCTCTCTCCTATTCACCATCAATGTACAGATGTGCTCACCTCAGCAAAAAATCTCTTTATTTCTCTCTTACGCAGCTATTGAACTTCATGGAAAAAATAGTGACACTTGTATTGTTCAGCCATTTCCTGCCAAACTATTCTTCAGTTGATTCTCATGTCACCAGGAAGCTCCTGGTCAAATTTTGGGGACCTTTCTCTCAGTCACTTAACTTCCCTCCTCTGACTTTTAGAACACTATTCTTGGGTCAGATATAATCCTTGAAATATTTTTTTTATCCCTTCTTGTTCCATTAATTATCCCACATTTAGTAACATTTAGTGACAGTCAGTTTTCAACTCTGTTCTTTTCTTTGGCGGCCTCATCTAAATGTATGGCTCAGGTGTGTTTTTTTGTGAGTCACTCAGTCTGTCTCTTTTTTCCCCCTCTTCCCTTACTTAGCCTTGGTCCTTCCTCCATAATGTCCTTGTATTTATCCCCTCCTTTCTGCCCATCAATTTTCCATCTACCTTTGCCCCTTTTATTACAGTGACCTCTTAACTTGCTGCCGTATCCCATTTTTGTTCTTTTTCTTGAGTTTGCTTAATTTGGTTGAATACTCACAATATAAAAAGCTTCCCTGCTCCCTAAATTTATTAGTTTTCCATTGCCTACTGAGAATTTTTCAGAATCACAATTGTATCTAAGAAAGGAAATTGAATACTTCGTTTTATCCCATTTCTCTTGATGCTTACTCATAAATACCTTAGTGTTCCCCCATCAAAATAAACAAAATTTCTGTCACCAGGTTACTATGGATGCCGTATCTTGTGAGGATGGGTAGCTTACTTAATACAGCTATCACACATAACCTATATTATCAACTGGTTAGTATATATTCCAGTAAGGGACATTTTCACATAACGTAGGCTAAAGAATTGAAAACAGTGAAATTGTCTTCTGATGTCTCAAATTATATTTGGATGTTATATACCCTAAATAAGATTATTTTGATTATTTTATTCTGATGTTGAGTAATTTATGCTCTCTGGCCAACACATACAGTCATCTCTCTAGCACCAGAATAGCCACAACTTTAAAATCATTACAGATCTCGCCTAGATACCTAATTAAAATCAGTTTTCTTACTTTTGAGAGAAGATTGTCCTTACTCAGGTTTATCTGACATTTGACATACCTCTGTATTTTTTAATCTAATTTTGCCATCTCTATGCATGTAGACTGACAACTTTGTCTTAAAAATGGCTTCCCAGTGAAGTTTTTCTTTTATTTTACTATCTTGTCTTAGATTCCATTTTAATGGAGATATATATAGATATATAGCTTGTTTTTTATTTTATTTTTATTCTTTTTTATTATTATTTTATTTATTTATTTTTGAGACAGAGTCTCACTATGTTGCCCTGGGTAGAGTGCCGTGGCATCACAGCTCACAGCAACCTCAAACTCTTAGGCTTAAGTGATTCTCTTGCCTCAGCCTCCCAAGTAGCTAGGACTACAAGCACCTGCTACACAATACCCGGCTTTTCTTTTGTTGCAGTTGTCATTGTTGATTTTAGCTGGCCCGGGGCCAGGTTCGAACCTGCCAGCCTCGGTATACATGGTCGGCACCCTACCCATTGAGCTATGGGTGCTGCTCGTGTTTAGTATTGTTGATTCTACTTAACTGTACTAAGAAATTCTATCTTTAACTATCAAAGTAAGCATTTTCATGAGTGGGGGAAGTGTGGGAGAGGAGAGTCTCCTTCCCTCAATTATCTAAAAAGTAAAATCAAGGCAGTTGATTCTAAAGAGAAAGTAATTTTTTTTTTGAGACGAGCTATTACTTTGTCACCCAGGCTGGATTGCAGTGGTGTGATCATAGCTCACTGCTGCCTCAAACTCCTGGACTCATTTAAAATCCTCCAGAGTGCTAGAATAATAGCTGTGAGCTACTGTGCCCAGCCATATTTATTTGTTAAAAAAAATACAACTCAGAGAATATTTTATATGCCAGTGTAATAGCAAAAAGTCAGGTTTATAAAGAAAGAATGAATGTGTTTCGATTTCTCTTTTAAGGTTTACTAGGTCTAATTAAATTGCTGTTAACAAGCTTTAAATGTACTAGTGTATGTAAATAAGATATCTTGACTCATGTGGAGGGAAAATAATCTTACGATATTTTATTTTCAGTGGTTATTTGATCATATTTACCTTTTTTCAAAACCATAACAGACGGGGAAAAATGCATTTTTTGTGGGAGATCTTGGAAAGATTGTGAAGAAACATAGTCAGTGGCAGAATGTAGTGGCTCAGATAAAGCCATTCTACACAGTGAAATGCAACTCTACTCCAGCTGTGCTTGAGATTTTGGCAGCACTTGGAACTGGATTTGCTTGTTCCAGTAAAGTAAGTATTTTTCTTTTTTCACTAAATTACACTTAATTTTTCACTTAATTATTAATTATTGTATTTACCTTGTTATATCCCAGTTATATCTGTACAAATGCAAGGAAGTTTGACTTTTGAATGGTGTTTTAAAATAATTGCTTCTATTTATAGCCTCATTGGGGATTTATAAACTTTTCCAGTGTACCAGTGAAAGAATTTCCATGTGAAGAGCTTTTGGAAAGCTTTTTTTATCTTTAATGGAAAACATTAATTTGTTACTCATTCTTAGGCTAGAGCTAGTTCTAGACCAAACTGCTGCTGACTACAGCAAATAGTTCTAAACTATAAGATTTCTCTGGTACTTAATTACCTCATATAATTTTAGTTTAACTAAAAAGTAACAAGTATAAGATAATAACCAAATGTAAACTAAGAGAAATTTAACCTTGTAGATAAAAATCTAAAATCTGTTTTCACAGAATGAAATGGCTTTAGTGCAAGAATTAGGTGTATCTCCAGAAAATATCATTTACATAAGTCCTTGCAAGCAAGTATCTCAGATAAAATATGCAGCAAAAATTGGAGTGAATATCATGACATGTGACAATGAAATTGAATTGAAGAAGATTGCACGTAATCACCCAAATGCCAAGTAAGTGTAAAACTTAAGTGCTTGAGAATATTATCTTACTATTTCAGTGGGGGTTGGCTTTGCTTTTAGTCTGGGAAGAAGGAGCATTTATGGTAAAGCAGTAGTGTGTATCATAATTGTCTCCTACCTTTAAAGTTCCCATATGGAAAATGTTAATTACGTTTTATTGGCTATGTATTTCTAATCCTGCATGTAGAATTGGGATGAAGTAAAAATAGGAATATCATCTTGTACTCTTTAATTCAAGAAGAAAAATTGGTGGTGATAATCAAATTAGGGCCATTGATAAGTTTTTATATTTATAATAAACTTCTTAGTTATTTGACATGGAGGAACAGGATGTATTTTGATCATGTTTTTCTATTTAGCTGAGGGTTTAATCTGCCCTTAGGCTTTAGTTCTTGAATGGTCGTCCTTAGTGACAGTGTCTTAGGAACCTTGTCAATAGATTCAAGAAGTTTCATTTTTAAGGCTCACACTTTCCTTGTGGGACATTTTATTCACACCTACCCTTATCCAGAAAGGTTTTAAGGCAAAATTTGTGTTGGCATGAATTGGTAAGTCAAGAGGACTTTAAAATGTATTAAAACCATATTGTATCATTTTGAAATTGTTGACTTTTAGTGAGCTATATGTGTTTCTGAAAACCTGTATCATATCTCAATTGCCATTTTATGTCTATATATAAATTTCTTATTGACATACTGATTTTAATGGCATTCTTAAGATACCTTGAAAACATTTATTTATATAAAAGCCTTTTTGCCAAAATTGTAGAAAGTCACTTATTTTTCTAAAATATCTTCCTTTCTGTGAACTTAGGAAAGCATCCTTTAATTTGGGATATTTACTGTGTTAGATTATAAATTGAGTGGTCCATTGTTGATAGAGTTGATTCTACCCTTAGGTAGAATAATTTTGCTTTTCTCAGCCTTGCCCTGATTGTCAAATTAGGGCTATAAGTATATATTTTCATAATTACATTAATCCTTTCCATTAATATGTTAAAGACTTCCTTGGGAAAATAGTTTGAAAAATAGCATTTTTATATATTTGAAACTTTTAGTGGTTTGTAATTACCTAACTCTTAAAAATAGGGAATTTATTCAGTCTTTTTTCATCTCATCTTGGTTTGGAAGGAAACACCAAATAGATTTGAATCAGTAGGCTAGAAAGCTGCTGAAATGTTTAAATACATAAAATAACTCAAAGCTTTCCAGTTTTTTCCAGTTAGAAACCTGCTGGGATATAAGAGGTTAATAGGAGGAGTATTCTGAGTAAGTGGTGGAGGGTTAGCTAGTTTAAACAACTGAGGAAATTTGGAGACAGTTTAAAGCCCTGATATTTTTATTGAAAGACAGTAATGGCATTGCTATTCAATTTAGTCTTAGATGAATTATGGACTGATGGACTTCATTTGAAAGTAATGTCGTGTCTTTCATTACAGAGCCCAACCGACTCTTGGTGCTACAACAGAGTCTTAACTTGCTGCATTTTCCAAAATCCCATCCTTGTAAGCTTCATGCTTTAGGCCCTAATTGCTAGTTTTTTCTCTATACAGGATTGTTTTTCATTAGGTTCACTTGATTCATCCGTCGCTGGATTTGGGAGCACTGACAACATAATCAACATACTTCCTACAATCTTCAGGCTTCACATGTGCTGATGATGATGTAAACCAACTCTGCCCCAATCATCTTCCCCTTCTCTTAGGGTCTTACTACATATTGCAACAGAAGAAAATAATGGAGGTGAAGAGGGTAACATGAAGTTTGGTACTACACTGAAGAACTGTAGGCATCTCTTGGAATGTGCTAAGGAACTTGATGTACAAATAATTGGGGTTAAGTAAGTGTTTGTTTTAAGCTTTTAAACTTTAACCATTATTGATTTAGGATTTCATTTGCATGAAATCTAATATTCAGCTTTTGGTTTTTCAATGTACTTTTTTTTGTTAAGGTAAAAAAAAGCAAACTAAACATATGCTTTGTCCATTTTCCTACTATTTTGCATCTGTACATTCTCTTCCTGATACAGAAAAAAAATAGTAAACAGTAATTTAAATCACCTGCTTTTAAATTAAATAGATTTTTCTAGAATTCCAGTGCATGAATATTAAAATGTCATTGAGGCCAGGTGCAGTTTCTTATGCCTGTAATCCTTGGAAGGCCAAGGTGGGTGGATCGCCTGAGCAAGAGTGGGACCCCATCTCTAAAAAAAAAAAAATAGTTGGGCATTGTGGCAGGTACCTGTAGTCTCAGGAACTTGGAAGGCTGACCAAGAGTTTGAGGTTGCTGTGAGCTAAGACGCCATAGCACTCTACCCAGGGTGACAAAGTGAGACTCTGTCTCAAATAAATAAAATTGAATGTCATTGAGCCCCTAAGTTGTAGTTATTATTTCATTTTTTTCTGTTATCTAGGTAAAGACTTTGCTCTTTTTCCTCAGGGCATTTCAATAAATCAAATATAATTTTGCCCTTAGTAGTTTATTGTGTATCTTTCTAAACCCCTTTGTATATAAGCATAATTCTTCCAAATGAAAAATGGGATCTTGGTGGCGCCTATGGCTCAGTGGGTAGGTCACCAGCCCCATATACCAAGGGTGGCGAGTTCAAATCCAACCCCAGCCAAACTGTAACAAAAAATAGCCAGGCATTGTGGTGGGCCCCCTTTGTCCCAGCTACTCCGGAGGCTGAGGCAGGAGAATCACCTGAGCCCAGGAGTTGAAGGTTGATATGAGCTGTGACACCATGGCACTCTACCCAGGGTGACAAAGTATGAGACTCTTGTCTCTTTTAAAAAAAAAAAGATGGGATCTTGCTGTGCTGTGATAGCCCAGATAAAATTTTAATTCTACCTTAGATGACAGTATTGACATGTTAGTTTTAGTTTAGTTAATTTAGTTTTGCTCGTATTTCAACTAAATTTTATTTTTATGTCAATTTATAGTAAAATTGACGGTGAGGTATATAGTTCTGTGAATTTTAACATTTAATATTAATAATCAGTATACAGAACCATATTTCAGTTGAATATTTGGAAGCTTAAGTATCACTAACAAGGCTAATTAGGACTAATTAGCTTGGATAATTAAGGACTAGTACTTTATTTAAAATATTTGTTAAAGTTAATATGAATATTATTATTATTTTTTTTTTTTTTGAGACAGAGCCTTAAGCTGTCACCCTGGGTAGAGTGCTGTGACACCACAGCTCACAGCAACCTCTAACTCCTGGGCTCAAGTGATTCTCCTGTCTTTGCCTCCCAGGTAGTTGGGACTACAGGCACCCGCCACAATGCCCGACTATTTTTTGGTTGCAGCCATCATTGTTCGGTGGCCCGGGCTGGATTCGAACCCACCAGCTCAGGTGTATGTGGCTGGTGCCTTAGCCACTTGAGCCACAGGCACCGAGCCGATATGAATATTATTGACTCAGGGGTTCGAGACCAGCCTGAGCAAGAGTGAGACCCTATCTCTACTAAAAATAGAAAAACTAGCTGGGCCATGTGGTGGGTGCCTGTAGTCCCAGCTACTTGGGGAGGCTGAGGCAAGAGGATCACTTAAACCCAAGGGTTTGAGGTTTCTGTGAGCTATGATGATACCAGAGTATTCTACCCAGGAGTGAGACTCTGTCTTCAAAAAACAGTTAATATGAATATTTACAGTGTGAATGATAATTGAAAGGAATTATAAGACTTACCCCTAAAACTAACTGCTGCTTTAAAGTTATTACTGTATTTCTTCCAGATTTCATGTTTCAAGTGCTTGCAAAGAATCTCAAGCATATGTACATGCGCTGTCTGATGCTCGATGTGTGTTTGACATGGCTGTAAGTTCTTTTCTTAAATTATTTTGATACTTTAAGCCAGGATTTTGTTGAAGACTAAGATTAGGTATTGTGAATTATTCTAATTACACCTAATATGACCCATATCTCTCTTTTTTTTTTTTATAAACAAGCATTCAGGGCTCTTTATACAGATATACTTTTTAAATGGTTGAAGGAGTGAAATAGAGAGTACAGATAAGAGCAGTGAAACAATATACATAACACTGAATTAATCTATTTCTGTTAGTAAAAAACCAAGAACTTGATGTACTAAAGGTCAGAACAGATGCATACCTCCCTGGGTTTTTGAAATGTTTTCATGTTTATTATAATTTGGAATTTAAACAAATTTTTTTTATCCCTAGGGAGAATTTGGCTTTACAATGAACGTGTTAGACATTGGAGGAGGCTTCACAGGAACCGAATTGCAATTGGAAGAGGTAAACCTTTTTCAGTGAACCTATCAGAATAATTGCATTCTTTCCTGTTTTAAGTGGTGGATGTGTAGGCCAGGATCTCTACAGTGGGAGAAAATAAAACCTGTCACATCTGTTTAAAATTTCTTTCTTAGAAAATGTTTAGGTGATAAGACATAGCTGAGTTTGAAAAATTCTTGGAACCCTATAACATTATTACAAAAGATTCTCTATTTCAATTGTGTTTCACAAAATGAATTCATAACACAGTTTTAACTGTTTTATTCAGTTGCACATCTTTCCTCTGTTAGTCACCTTTTTGCTGTCCTTTGCCTCATTTGGTAATGTCTAGAAAGATTTGATTTGAAATTTTGCCTTTTGTTTTTACCAATCAAGTGTAGAAAAATGACTTAAAAAACAAACACCAGTAGGTATTTGATATTTTAGCGTTCGTACGTATTTTTAAAATTAATGCCATTCTGGGTCTGGTGGGTGGATTTCCTGAGCTTAGGAGTTCGAGACCAACCTGAGCAAGAGCAAGACCCTGCCTCTAAAAAATAGCCAGGCATTGTGGCAGGCCCTGTAGTCCAGCTAGTGGGGAGGCTAAGGCAAGAGAATCCTGGAGCCCAAGAGTTAGAGGTTGCTGTGAGCTATGACACCATGACACTCTACCAAAGGCGACAAAGTGAGACTCTGTCTTAAAAAAAATAAAATGAAAAAGTAATGCCATTCTGATAATTGCGAAATAAACTTTGACTTTAAAATGTGTCTAAGTAATTGAAGATAACTGCTAAATAGTAAGCTTCATATGGTCTATACTTGGAACTGCTCAGTTTTCCTGGCTAATTTAGTTAACAGCTGTTAATTCTCTGAGTATTGTGAGTTATCTAATCCAGTATTGAAACCATAATCTGGGATTTAAAATTCGTAGGTTAATCATGTTATCAGCCCTCTGTTGGATATCTACTTTCCTGAAGGATCTGGCATTAAGATTATTTCAGAACCTGGAAGCTACTATGTGTCTTCTGCATTTACACTTGCAGTTAATATCATAGCAAAGAAAGTTGTTGAAAATGATAAGTTTTCCTCTGGAGGTAAGTTATAAGGTTTATAGTTTTCTTTTTGTTAGTGGATAATTCTAATTAGTATGGAGATGAGTAGATGGCCATAGAGTTATGCATTTTGGGGGGCTTTTCAAAATGCCATAGCCAAGGTCCCATTCCATAAGACTACCTGACAAACTCCAGCTATCCTGGTTGCAATGTTTAGGCAGATAGCCACGTTTTAGGTAAACTTCAACCAGATGACTGTCACTCTTTGTTCAGAACCACTGTTTTGTTGTGATGCTTTTCTGTTCCTTTTACCTTGGATGGATCACAGGAGGAATCTGCTTCATACTTTCGGATAGAACTAACAAAAGCCAACAGAGAGTCCTTTCAATCCATCTCAAGTGAGAACCACAAAGAGGCAGTAGACAGTCTTTGTCACTGTAGGAAATAATGTTCTACATTAAAGAGACTTATTTTTTCCCACCGTGCACTACTAATCTATAGTCCGTAGGGAAATTATCTATTTTCCCAGTATTGCCCTTTACAGCTCTTAATTTTTCCTTACTTAGAATCCAGTCAAAAACCACGTATTACATTTATCATTTCTCTTTTAATCTGCTCATTACTATTGTTTTGTTTTGTTTGTTTTTGTTTTTTTGATGCTTTTGGAGAATAGGTTTGTAGGTGTTCCTCATTTCTGATTGGTTGATAACATCCAGCCATAATTTCTTTTAGGCTATGCATTTTGTGCATAAAGTTCACCAACAATTCTGTTGTTCTTGATGTATCAAATTAGGAGACCATGTGATAATGGTCTTTCTTTTTTTTTCTTTTTTTTGGAGACAGAGTCTCACTTTTTCACCCTCAGTAGAGTGCTGTGGCGTCACAGCTCACAGCAACCTTCAACTCCTGGGCTTAGGCGATTCTTTTGCCTCAGCCTCCCGACTAGCTGGGACTACAGGCGGCCACTACAATGCCCAGCTATTTTTGTTGTTGCAGTTTGGCTGGGGCTGGGTTCGAACCTGCCACCCTTGGTATATGGGGCTGGTGCCCTACCCACTGAGCCACAGGCGCCACCTGATAGTGGTCTTTTCTAATACTGATGGTGCTAAGATTTTCTGTTTTGTTTCTTGATGCTCATTTTGATCACTTGGTGTCAGATAGGTTTCTCCTTTGTGCAGTGACAAGGTAATTTATGACTATCTTAAAATAATCTGCCTGTTTCTTATCAGATTTTCACTGCATTAGTTTTAGCTTATATAATCTATTACTTTCATTATTTTGCCATCCTAGATTCGGGTCCTTTTAACATGTCACCCTGTATTCTCTGAGAACCTCTTGACTTTGTGGAATATCAGTATGTTCAGGCTCATTTTATCCGTTCTATGTTTCAGACACATAACCAGTCCTTTCTCCAAGGACCTCTTTTTCGTTTTTGTGGAGAGCAGTATTTTAAAAAACAACAAATGCATCTTGGTTAATCTAAGAGTAGAATTGCTGGGTCCTAGAATGAGTGTTTTCAGAGTGGTGGTTGTTATTTTATGTTCCCACTGGCACTGTATACATGTGAGTTCTGATTACTTCCTTACCCTCAATGATGTTTCCTATTGACAGTCTTTAAAGTTTACGTACTCAGTAGGTATATGGTAGTGGTAGCTTATAATTTGCATTCACCTGATGACTAATGTAGAGCACTTTTTTTCATGTGCTCATTGCTTCCTTGTGAAGTGTATGTTCAGTTTTTTAGGCTAACAGTTTTTAAGATATAGCTATATCGGCTCGGCGCCTGTGGCTCAACAAGCTAAGGTGCCAGCCATGTACACCTGAGCTGGCGGGTTCGAATCCAGCCCGGCCTGCCAAACAACAATGACGGCTGCAACCAAAAAAATGGCTGGGCGTTGTGGTGGGCGCCTGTAGTCCCAGCTACTTGGGAGGCAGAGACAGGAGACTCACTTGAGCCCAGGAGTTGGAGGTTGCTGTGAGCTGTGATGCAACGGCACTCTAACAAGGGTGACAGCTTGAAGCTCTGTCTCAAAAAGAAAAAAAAGATATGGCTATATTAGTCGTCTTATTAAATATTTTGGGAAATGTGAAAATTGCATTAGCTTAAAGTATGTTAATTCAGCCTATTTGTTAAGCCTTTTGTATGACATTTTACTGTAAACTTGACTTCCCTTTTTCTGTTTATTTCAGTAGAAAAAACCGGAAGTGATGAACCAGCCTTCATGTATTACATGAATGATGGTGTTTATGGTTCTTTTGCAAGTAAACTGTCTGAGGACTTAAATACCATTCCAGAGGTTCACAAGGTAAGATTTAACGCAAATAATATCAGAGCCTATTTGGCAGTTTATGAAGTAAACTGTTATTTTTAAGATACTTCCCATTTTTTTGAGAAATATTTTAGGATGGGGAGAAAATGGACTCTTTTTAGAATTTGCATTTTTTTCGGCTAAGTCCCTTCAGTTAGTTAACCTTTATGTGTGGAGTTAATGGTGTCACTGAGCCTTAAGAAGGAGCACCCTCCCTCTGCCTAGGCTTTTCTTCCACTGGCATATTGTTCCTGAGAGAGTGAAAAATGCTTCTCATCCACCCCTACTTCACCAACTATGTGAGTGTGAGTTAAAGATAATTTTTTAAAACAACTTTTCCTACAGAAATACAAGGAAGATGAGCCTCTGTTTACAAGCAGCCTTTGGGGTCCATCCTGTGATGAGCTTGATCAAATTGTGGAAAGCTGTCTTCTTCCTGAACTGAATGTGGGAGATTGGCTTATCTTTGAAAACATGGGAGCAGATTCTTTCCATGAACCATCTGCTTTTAATGATTTTCAGAAGCCAGCTATTTATTACATGATGTCATTCAGTGATTGGTAAGGTGTTTTTATTTTAAAGCAGATGGGGTATTTGAAGTGACATTTTAGACTTGCTAATCAGTTTAATTCTGTAATGAATGCATAACTTAAAAGCACAGTCATGTGTCAATGATGAGATTTGTTTTGAGAAATGTGTCATAAGGCTAGTTGAAGATAGTAGAGCCTACTGCACCTAGGTTATAGTGTAGCCCCAAGGCTATGAACTTGTACAATAGTACTGTAGGCAGGTCTAACACAATTGTAAGTTGTTTATATATCTAAAGATATTTATTTATTATCTATTTATTTTTGAGACAGAGTCTCAAGCTGTCACCCTGGGTAGAGTGCCGTGGCGTCACAGCTCATAGCAACCTCCAGCTCTTGGGCTTAGGCGATTCTCCTGCCTCAGCCTCCCAAGTAGCTGGGACTACAGGTGCCTGCCACAACACCCGGCTATTTTTTTGTTGCAGTTTGGCCAGGGCTGGGTTCGAACCTGCTACCTTTGGTATATGGGGCCAATGCCCTACTCACTGAGCCACAGGCACCGCCCATCTAAAGATACTTAAACATAGTAGTTTGTATCATGACAGCTATGATGTCACTAAGCAATAGGATTTTTGTTTGTTTTTGAGACAGTGTCACTCTTTCACTGTATGTAGAGTGCCCTAGCATCATATAGTTCACAGCAACCTCAGATGCTTGGTCTCAAGCAGTATTCTTACCTCAGCCTCCTGAGTAGCTGAGACTGCAGGTGCATGCGATAAGCCCAGCTAGTTTTCTCTGTTTTTAGTAGAGAATGGAGTCTTGTTTTTGCTCAGGCTGGTCTCAAACTCCTGAGCTCAAGCAGTCCATCTTCCTCAGCTTCCCCAAGTGCTAAGATCGTAGGTTTGAGCCACTGTGCCCAGCCAGTAATAGCAATTTTTCAACTCTATTATAATCTGGTAGTACCACAGTCATATATAGAGTTCTTTTTTTTTTTTTTTTTTGAGACAGAGCCTCAAGCTGTCACCTTGGATAGAGTGCTGTGGCATCACAGCTCACAGCCAATTCCTGGGCTCAAGTGAGTCTCTTGCCTCCGCCTCCCAAGTAGCTGGGACTACAGCTGCCAGCCACAACGCCCAGCCATTTTTTGGTTGCAGCTGTCATTGTTGTTTGGCGGGCCAGGGCTGGATTCGAACCCGCCAGCTTAGGTGTACGTGGCTGGCGCCTTAGCCATTGAGCCACAGGCACCAAGCCTATACAGTTCATTTTTGACCAAAATTTTGCTATGCAGTACATGACTGTAATAGAAAATTGATAATCTTTCATTGTCTTTCTTGAATGTGATTGTGTGGTCTTTGGGCTTCCATTTAGAATTTCGCTCATTTTTATTTAGGTATGAGATGCAAGATGCTGGAATTAATTCAGACACAATGATGAAGAACTTCTTCTTTGTGCCTTCTTGCATTCAGCTGAGCCAAGAAGACAACTTTTCCACTGAAGCTTAAACAGGCATTAACGCTTCTTTAGATCTGAAGTTGCAGGTTAAGCTTGTCTGGTCGACATTCCAGTGTGGAAAAAAAGTTCAACCAATCTTACTCTGTTAATTCTCTTGGAAACAAAAATTATTAGTAATAGCTATTTGGGACCAGACAAAGTCAGCTTTCATCTAGGATTCATTGGGGGTAATGGGAGATTTAGATAATATATCCAGATTTATTTTATTTTATT
>CAUYRH010141902.1:0-42554 GCA_963574655.1 Perodicticus potto | reverse complement strand
TTCTCCCCCAGGTTACTGACCTTCAAGGCCTTTGCTCAGCTCTTTGTCCTGGGCTGCACCTGGGTGTTGGGGATTTTCCAGATTGGGCCCATAGCAAGTGTCATGGCCTACCTGTTCACCATCACCAACAGCCTGCAAGGGGCCTTCATCTTCCTCATTCACTGTCTGCTCAACCGCCAGGTGTGTGGCTTCTGTCTGTCCTGTTCCTGCCCCACCCCAACCTCACTCCCACTGAGCCTCCACCCAACATGCCTGTCCCAGGATTGTTTCCCTGCACTTGGCAGTGTTTTTTCTCCATCTGCAGGTACGAGAAGAATACAGGAGATGGATCACTGGGAAGACCAAAACCAGCTCCCAGTCCCAGACCTCGAGGATCTTACTGTCCTCCCTACCATCCACATCCAAGACGGCAAGAGACTGCATGATTTCCACAAGTGCTGGGAGGGAGGTGAGCTCGCTGCTGAGTGCTGCTCAAAGCTGCCAAGTGTTGGGTTCTCACTGGGTGCCAGTGTTCCCACCTTAGTGAGTTCTAGGAATGGAGTGAGGGTTGAAGCCTCTGGGTTTGGAAAGCAGGCTTCCCTTCCTATTTGTGTGGCCTAGAAAAAGCTAAAATCATGATTCATACTGATATGAATTGAGCATGTTAAGGATTTTATTCTAATCATTAATCAGTGAAGGAACCAGATCAGGTAGATGTTAACAATTGACTCAAATCTGTAGTCCCAGCTACTTGGGAGGCTGAGGCAAGAGAATCACTTAAGCCCAGGAGTTTGAGGTTGCTGTGAGCTGTGAGGACATGGCACTCTACTGAGGGCAACAGCTTGATATTCTGTCTCAAAAAAAAGTAAATAAAGGAGAGAAGGCAAAGAACAGGTGTGTGCGCATATATTATACATACCCATATGTATATACATACATCCACATACATACATATAGTTCACCATCTACATACATGGATTTCACATCCATGGATTCAACCACCTGGGGATCATGAATATTCAGAAAAATGCTTCATATGCACATTTTTTGTTGTCATTCTTTAAGGAATACAGTTAACTATTTACATAGTAATCTAGAGATGATTTATAGTATAAAGGAGGATGTGTGTAAGTTATGTGCAAATATCATGCTAGTTTATGCCAGAGACTACTTGAGCATCCACAGATGTTCGTGTCTTCAGTGGCTCCTGAAAACCATCCTATAGGGATGGAGGATGATGGTGTATGGCTTTCTAGCTTCTAGAACAGGAGCTGTCGACGGTGAAGTGGCTGAGAATGTCTTTGGGTTTGCCAACAGTGACTGCCACACTACAGACAATGACTTTTCACATTTCAATGTTTATCTTTCTAGTGTTTCTTGTTATATTAAATTCACCATGTATTTTTCAGACCTATATCTCTGTAGATACGACCCTTGGTATCAACTTTGTATAAATCCTCCCACTGACTTGGAAAACATTCTCTTTTCTTTCTCACAGGGTTAATGTCCATTCTTACTCTCATATACACTATGGAGCAACAGTTGAAGACAGTAGATGCCTACTCTGAAATCTCTTCACAGCTTAACATGGAAATGCTGCATCTCAGCAGCCCCAGAACTCCCTGGTGATTCAGAGCCTGCACATCTGGGCTGGCTTCCCATGGTTTTATGCCCAGTGGGGAGAAGCAAGGCTTTCTGTCTCAAAGGACCATGTTGTCTTTTGCATTCTGCATCTCTGTGAATTTCCTGAATTTGGGGAAATGACAGGTCCAGTTCAATGACATGACCATGACAACTGGCTTCCAGGCTGTTTTCTCCTGCATTTGTTGGTGTGTGGCCCCCAGTCTGTCTTCCAGTATCTGTCAGTGCCTGGCACAGAGCAGCTCTCAATAAATGATTGTCTGTCTGACTGAGATACCTTCAGGACAGGAGTTCTTCCTGCTTTTAAAGAAATGGTCAGAAAAGCTATACTGAGAGTCCTCAGGAACCATAGAGCTCATAGACACATGGGCTACTGTGGCACAAACTTGCCCACCATGGTGGGTCCTGTGCCTCATGCCTGCCAAAGTCAATAGTGCCACACAGGCTAGAGAGCCATGGTGTCATAGCTCCCTGCAATGTCAAACCCCTGGGCCCAAGTGACCCTCCTGCTTCAGCCTCCTGAGTAGCTGGGACTACAGATGCCCTCCACAACATGCAACTGAGTTTTTCTACTTTTAGTGGAGATGGGGTCTCACTCTTGGTCAGGCTGGTTTCAAACTTTTGAGCTCAAGGGACCCTCCTGCTTCAGCCTCCCAGAGTGCTGAGATTACTATCAAAGCTGAGGCTACTGTGCTAACTTTGATAGTGGTTTTGACACAGACAGTCCCAGTAGAGAGGGTGGACAGTATCGGGAAGAGTGATAGAGAACGTTAAGGGAGCATTTATCTTGCTAAGCACCTCCCAACATTCCCAAGAAGCAGACACTCTTCTTAGGCCTATTTCACAGATTAGAAAATGGGGTCAGAACAGTTCTGTCCAAGATTGCACAGCCGGTGAGCAGTAGAGCTCAGCATCTCACACTGCCGGTCTAGCACTTTTCAGGAAGGGCTGAGGCACAACTGAAGTTTTGTGATCTTGCTCCTTCGAATGACACCATGTTTGCTGAACCCAATGGTCCTGAGAGCCAGAAAGTGGTGGACTGTTTGTTACCACAGAGAAGGGAGGGAATGATCATGGCAAGAACCCCATCATTGCCCACTTGGAAATAATTGCTTCGGTATCATAATAAGTGAATGCTATTGAATTCAAAGAAGACAGATATTCAATACCAAAACTTTAAAATAATATAGCTACAGCAATGGTGAAGAATTCTGTGGGGATTATGAGGTTTCTGAAAATGAATTTGCCTACAAAACTTTTTCTAATTTTATTGTATTAGTTTTAAGCCACATTTACTTTTTTTTTTACAGTTGTGTAACAAGTGTTTATTGAACACAGTGAGAGGTGGACTTGCCATGAAGCTAATAGTGCTTAAACTATAAGCCCCTCAATTGCACAGGACCTTACAAAGGCCCTGTGAAGGCTCCAAAGGATGTCTTTATATTTTTTACCTAATTTTGTTTTCATACTTGTGTATTCTCTTTCTTTCTTTCTTCTTCTTCTTTTTTTAAATTATTAAATCATAGCTATGTGCATTAGTGCAATCAAGGGGCACATTTCCTTTTGATGTAGAAAAACCATCCCAGGGCTGAGGTTTCCAGCCTTGGCATTATTGACCTTTGGACTGAGTAACTCAGCAGCAGTTCTTAACCTGTGGGTTGCTATCCCTTTGTAACAATGAAAATACATGGCGGCATTAGGAAGGTGGAAAACCGCTGCTGGAGGGTAAGGGACTGCTCTCAGCATTGCTGGATGATGGGCAGCATGCTTGGCCTCCACCTACTAGGTGGCAGTAGTACTCTCGTCCTTGGATCATGATGACTAAAAATGTCCCCAGATGCTGTGGAATGTGCCCATGGAGAGGGGAGCATGGGGTCCAAATCACCCCTTGTTGAGAACCACTGTTTTAGACATGGCTTTTGCAAAGAAATGAAACATTATATCTAGAAGAAATCAAAATGGCAAAAATAGGGCAACCCCACTGAAACTAACTGGGAGGAACAAGAGGAAGAATAAAAAGAAGAGAACTGAGGACAGTCATGGAGTGGACCAGACTTGGATGAGCCATAGCCCAGTACAGGTTAAAGGGGCCCTGATACCACCTGAGCTTTCTGAACTGTGATGCACAGAACTTCTCACCCCACTGCACAGTGTCATGAAGGACAAATACTCCCTGTTTTCCTGAACTTAGGGGTATGTGTCTCTGGCCTTTGCCTGCCTGGAAGAATAGTGAACAATCCTGGCTTGAGCCACTGTGTCCATAGTCCACCCTGCTCTTTCTTCGTTGCCTGCCTGACTCCTACAAAAACCTGCTTCCCTGCACAGGTGAGTTGGAGCACTAGAACAGCGCAGATAGTCAGGAGGGGCTGCCCCACACCAGGCACCAGAAAAGCGAAGGAGGTTTGTTCCCTATTCACCCCCATAGTATTCATGGAAGTAAGGGTTACAGAGGTTGCTTCCTTTGTCACTGGCAACTGGAGGGATCCTTAGCCGGCTGCTGGAGGAAAGGGAGACAGGCCCTGCCTTCCCAACGTGTCTGGTGGCAACTCTGACGGACCTCTGCATTGTGTAGCCTCGTGAACTGGGACCCCCATCCCCACCCCCAGGCAGGAAATGGTGGCTCAAGTACATTAACACCAGCCAGGCAGGGTTTTGTTTGAGTTTGCCTCCTGCTATAGGGAAGCTTCCTCGTCCTGTGGAGTGACTCAGTTTGTCATCTGTGCTCTGCAATACTCTCCTCTTGGTTTATAGCAGAGCATCTGCTGGCTAGGAGAAGGGAGGGTCTTAAATGGGTGAACAGCTCTGAGAAATTCCGGGAATCATATGGCAAACTGTAGGTTCCCCTCCCCCAACCACAGGTGAAAGCCGTAGAATTTTGAATCTGTTGTGGGACAGGGCTTTGGTGAAAACTATGGGTTATTGAATTTGTTGGCAGGCAGGGAAGGCCCTCTGGCTGGAACAATTTGGCTCAGTATCAGGGAGACACCTCGCATAGAAGCATCACCAGGAGGTCTTGTCCCCACCCCCACCTCACCCAGCCTGGAGACCTTAGGGACTCCAACACACTGCAGCTCTGAAAGGGAGCTCTGGGAGGCTGTGTGCAGGGAGGGCCACAGGTATAAGCAGCAGCTTGTGTGAAGAGTGGTGAAGGGGAGTGGCAAGCCCCATATACTGGGGACTCTGGATCTGACCTCAGCCTGCTGGTTTCCATGGGAAATTCCTAAAAGAGAGGTGGATAGCTCTGTACTTTGGAGCAGCCAATTTTTCTACTAGCCCAACTGATTTGACAGTTGAACAGTACTATTTTCAGAATATAGGTGCTGTACTCTGTCAGATCAGGCTCCATATTTTGGGCTCCAGCAGGCTGTGAGGTGCTGCCCAAATGACCTCAGTTAGAATATTACTTAATAACAATTTAGAGATGGCCTAATACTCCAGCTTAAAAAGTGTAATAAATGTATAAATAATTTGAAAATCCACATGGAGAGGAATGAGCAGAAAAACCCTGGCAACATGAAAAATCAGAGTAGATCAACTCCTCTAACACATTGCAAGAGAGATACAGCTGAACATACCATCATAGAGAAATTGTTGAAATGACAGAAATGGAGTTCAGTGTATGGGTGACAAATAAGACAAGCGGAATTGAAGAGAAGATGGAAAAAGAAAAAAAAAAGTCCAAAACCTGTCTTAAGAAATCAGTGAAAGTAAAGACAAAGTAACCAAGAATCTGGACATAATTAGGAAGGATATAGCAGAGTTTAAGGAATTGAAAGAGTCACTCGGGGAGCTTAAAAATACAATAGAGAGTCTCACCAATAGAGTAGAACATGGAGAACAAGGAGTCTCAGAAATGAAAGACAAGATATTTGAAGTAACCCAAGCATTCAAAAAAGCAGAGAGGAAAAGAACAAAGGCAGAATCATCACTTAGAGAGATATGGGACTATAATAAATGCATGCACATATGAATTATAGGAATTCTTGAAGAAGAAAAGAGTCATGGAAGCTGTACTTCAAGATATCAAGAATTTTAAGCATTGTGAGAGATCTAGAAATTCAGATACCAGATAGTTTTAGAACTTCAGGATGACTTAATTCAAAAAAAGCATCTCCTAGACACATTGCCATTAACTTGACTAAAGTCAAAATGAAAGAGAAAATTCTGCAGGCAGCCAGGCATAAGCATCTTCTTATACCTCTTTTAAGGTGATAGCTGACTTCTCAGCAGAAACTTTTCAAGCCAGAAAAGAGTGGTCACCTGTTCATAAACTTCTCAGACAAAACAATTTTCAGCCCAGGATTCTGTATGCTGTAAAACTAAGTTTCATATTCAATGGAGAGATCGAATCTTTTACCAAAATGTAAATGTTGAGGAAATTTGCCACAATAAGATCAGCTGTGCAGGAAATACTCAGACCTGTTCTTCACACTGACCATCACAGTGGACCACCAGCAAAGTAAAGGCACTCAGAAACTAAAGGACAAAGCTTAACTTCCTCAGTGGTACAAGGGATCAAACTAAGCAACAGACCTACAAAAAGTAAGACAAGCAGAACTACAAGTCTCTCAATAAATGTAAATGGCTTGAATTCCCTACTGAAGAGGAACAGGCTGGTTAACTGGGTAAAAATGCACATGCCAAGTATATTATGTTTTCAGGAAATACGTCTAAGCTCCAAAAACTAAATAAGACTCAGGGTGAAGGGTTGGATGTCATATTTCAGGGAAATGGAAATAAAAAACAGCAGAAATCATCACCTTACTTGTGATTCCTTGGACTTCAAACCAATAAAAGTAGAGAAAGATAAAGAGGTAAACTACATACTGGTCAAAAGAATGATTTAACAAGAAGATCTTTCAATCCTAAATATCTACACACCCAACTTAAATACTCCCAGATATATAAAACGAACCCTAATGTATCTGAACAATATGATATCCTGCAAAATCATCATAACTGGAGACTTGAACAACCCTTGAGCAGAAATGAACAGATCTTCCAACCAGAAACTAAATGAAGGAGCAATGGACTTAAACACTACTTTAGAACAAATGGGCTTAACAGACATATACAGAACACTAAATTGATTATACAGTCTTCTCAGCAGCCCATGGATCATTCTCCAAAATTGATCATATCTATGGGCAAAAATAAAATATGAATAAATTTAAAAGAATAGACATTATACCTTGTGTTTTGGGGGGGCACCATGGAACAAAAGCAGAACTGAATTCCAGTATAAACCTTTATCCTCACACAAGTCATAGAAACAAAATAACCTTATGGTGAATGACAGCTGAGCCAAGGAGGAGATAAAGAAGGAATAATTATATTTCTCAGACAAAATAATTATGAAGGCATAAGCTATCAGAACCTACAAGATACTGCAAAGGCAGTTCTAAGAGGTAAATTTATCATATTAAACACCTACATCCAAACAATAGAAAGATCACAATTCAACAACCTCATGAACCATCTCAAGGAACTGAGAAAGGAAGAGCAGTCCAATCTCAAACCTAGCAGAAGAAAATCAATAAATAAAAGTAGACCAAAAATAAATGAAATTGAAAATGTAAGAACCATGCGGAAGATCAGTGAAGCAAAAAGTTGGCTCTTTGAAAAGATTAATAAAATTGATAAACCCTTGGCCAGATTGACTAGAAACAGAAAAGCAAGATCTTTAATAACTCCAATCAAAACTGAAAAAGGGGAAATAAAAGATACCACAGAGATTCAAGAGATCATCACTGATTACTACAAAAAAACTATGCCCAGAAATTTGAAAACATGGAGGAAATGAACCAATACCTGGAATCATACCATGGCCCTAAACTCAACCAGAAAGAACTAGAAATTTGCAACAGACCAATATTAAGCACAGAAATTGCAATAATAAAAAATTTTCCAACAAAGAAAAATACCGAACCAGATGGCTTTACTCCAGAATTCTACCAAACCGTCAAAGAGGAGCTTATACCTATATTGCATTGAGAAGGATGGTACCCTCCATAAATCATTCTATGGAGCAAATATCACCCTGATTTCAAAAATAGGAAAGGATCCAAGAAAAAAGAAAATTAAAGACCAAATCCCTAATGAATACCAGTGCAAAATTATTCAATGAAACCCTAGCAAACAGAATACAGATACACATCAAAAAAGTTATACATCATGATCCAGTGAGCTTTATCCTAGGGATGAAAGATTGGTTCAACATACATAAATACATAACTGTAATTCACATAAATAAAAAACAGAGATCATATGATCCTCTCAAATAGATGTAAACAAAGCATTTGACGAAATTCAGCATCCTTTACTGACAAAAGCACTTATGAAAATAGGGATAGATAGGACATTTCCTAAACTGATAGAAGCCATCTACAACTAACCCAAAGTCAATATCATGCTGAATGGAGTAAAAACTGAAAACATTTCCACTCAAAACTGGGTAAGACAAGGATGTCTACTATCACCACTGCTATTTAACATAATACTGGAAGATCTAGCTACTGCAATCAGGGAAGAGAAGGATATCAAGGGTATTCAAATGGAGATACAGGAGGTCAAATTCTTGCTCCATTCTAATCATATGATGTTATACTTGGAAAACCCCAGGGACTCAACCACAAGGCTCCTTATAATAATCTAGAAATATAGTAATGTTTCAGGGATATAAAATCAATGTCTGGGCTCAGTGCCTATAGCTCAGTGAGTAGGGTGCTCGCCATATACACTGAAGCTGGTGGGTTTGAGCCCAGCCTGAGCCTGATAAACAATGACAACTGCAACCAAAAAATAGCCGGGTGTTGTGGCAGGTCCTGTAGTCAGCTACTTGAGAGGCTGAGGCAAGAGAATCGCTTAAGCCCAAGAGTTGGAGGTTGCTGTGAGCTATGATGTCATGGCACTTTACCAAGGGTGACATAGTGAGACTCTGTCTCAAATAAACAAAAAATAAAATAGAATCAATGTCCACAAATCAGTGACCTTCATATATGCCAAAAATAGTCAAGCTGAGAATCAAATCAAAGACACAATACCCTTCACAATAGCTTAAAAGAAAATGAAATACCTGGGAGTTTGCCTAACAAAGGAGATGAAGGATCTCCACAGAGAGAACTACAAAATCCTGAAAATCCTGAGAAAAGAAATAGCAGAAGACATTGACAAATGGAAGAACACACCATGCTCTTGGCCGAGAAGAATCAACATTATCAACATTGTTAAAATGTTCATACTACCCAAAGCAATCTATGGATTCAATGCAATCCCCATCAAAGCACCAGCATCATACTTTGAAGAAATTGAAAAAACAATACTTCATTTCATATGGAACCAGAAAAAAAAACCCTTAAATAGTCAATGAATTTCTAAGAATAAAGACAAATCTGGAGGAATTATGTCAACAGACTTCAGATTGTGCTATAAGTCTATAGTGATCAAAACAGCATGGTACTGGCACAATAATAGAGATATAGATCTATGGAATAAAATAGAGAACCTAGAGATAAAACCAAATACTTATCTCTATCTGAACTTTGATAAATCAAATAAAAGCATGCACTGGGGGAAAAAAATTCTTATTTAAAGAATGATGCTTGGAGATCTGGTTAGCCACATGTAGAAGATTGAAACTGGACTCACATCTCTCACCATTTTCAAAAATTGATTCCTGCTGGATAAAAGATTTAAATTTAAGGTACAAAATTATAAAAACTCTAGAAGAAAGTGTGGAAAAATTCTGATATCGGCTTGAGAAAAGATTTTGTGAAGAAGATCCCCTGGGCAATTAAGCAACTCCAAAAATAAATAAATGGGACATGATCAAGCTAAAAAGCCTCTAGCTTTAGCTAAGGGCCTAACAACTAAAGTGAACAGACAAACTTTGGAATGGGAGAAGATGTTTCCATGCCATGAATCTGTCAAAAGGCTGATAAGTAGAATCTATAGAGAACTCAAATTAACCTTTTGGAGAACCTTCTCCAAAAAAGACAGAGGGATGGTTAACAAACACATGAAAAAATGCTCATCATGCCTAATCATTAGAGAAATGAAAATCTCTGGGGTTAGGTGATTCTCACCTGGAGAAGCCAGGGATAAGAGGACAGTCTTTCACAGGTATCTACTCAGAAGAAACAAAAATCATTGTTTTACTATTAGGATATCTGTGTTGGAAGGCTTATTGCATCTCAATTCACAATTGCTAAGAGGTAGAATCAACCCAAGTGCCCATCAATCAGTGAATGGATTAATAAAGTGTATTATATGTATACCTTGGAATACTATTCAGCCATAAAATGGAGACTTTACATCTTTTGTATTAATCTGGATGGAGTTGAAGAACATTCTCCTTAGTAAAGTATCACAATAATGGAAAATCAAGTATCCAATGTACTGAATACTAACACAAAACCAATAGAAAAACAAGTACATGGGGCGGCACTTGTGGTTCAGTGGGCAGGGTGCTGGCCCCATATACTGAGGGTGGCAGGTTTGCACCTGGCCCCAGCCAGCTAAAACAGCAACAACAACAACAACAACAAAAAAAGCAGGGTATTGTGGCAGGCACCTGTAGTCCTAGATACTTGGGAGGCTGAGGCAAGAAAATCGCTTAAGCCCAGGAGTTGGAGTTGGAGGTTGCTGTGAGCTGTGACACCACAGCACTCTACCAAGGGCAACAAAGGGAGACTCTGTCTCCAAAATAAAAAAAAAAAAAAAAGAAAGAAAAGAAAGGAAAGAAAAACAATTACATGATTGCATGTAAGGAACACACAATTAATTCAAGTAGGAGGGAGATCAGAGGAGGAAGGGGGATTGGTGTGCTCTCACCTAACAGGCACAATGTAAGAGTATGCAGCATACCCCTGGGTGAAGGGCTCAATACAACTTGGACTTTGCCTGACAAGCGCAAACAATGTATTCTAATCCTTTGTACCCTCATATTAATCTGAAACAACAAAGAAAATCCCAAATGGCAAAAATATTGATTGTGCTTTATTTCAACACACTCTTGGAAATTCAGAATTACTACTCTCAGGAGATGCACCTCACATCACTAGCCTTGTACCCATCCACTCCAGTTGAATAAGATTATAGCTTTTCTAGAAGCAAAACAAATAAGATGTTTAACACTGATCCCCTAGAAGAAAGGCTGTCCTCTTAGCCATGGCTTCCCCATGTTCTACTGATGATTAAAGGAACTGTAGTATCTTATCTTCTAGTTCTCAAAGAGTCTTCAGGGGTTTCCAGAGAGCCACTCCTTGTGGGTGTAGTTTCCATAGTTTAATCCAAGGTCAAATTAAAGTCAACGTCAATGATACAAAATTCTGCTGGACACTGGTATCACCCTTACTCCTCTCCAAGATTCTCTGGTCACACAGTTGCACATGGTCAGCTATAATGAACAGAAAAGTAGAATCTTGCTGACTTTAGATGCCTGTGACCCGAGCCAGCAACCAATGTCATCACTGCATTCCTGGAAAAATGTTTTTAAAACTTAACCAAATTAGAGCCAGACAGTGAGATACTAGTGAGAAACTACCAACAGGTGCCACTCCATGGTAAGTAAGTGAGGGAGACAGGTTAACCATGGCAATAAGAGAGGCATATTTCAATGTGAGACTGTTTGCACTTGATCTATTAAGTGGAAATGTCATTTTCTGCCCTTTTATCATCCTTCTGCAATTCAGAAATTACACTGAAACAGGGTTTCTGACCCCAACCCTAATCCTACCTGTTGCAAGTAGACATGCAAATATCAGACATTCCTATTTCTCAATCCCTTAGCCTGGAAGGGCTCTCTTTTGTAACAACTACAAACAACACACTCCCTTTCTGATGTCACCTCCCAGCTGAGATACCCTGCAGCCAACCTCTGCCCCTTGCTGATGAGTGGAGAGTTTTCCTGATGTGCTAAGCTAAGTTATTGTAGTACTTTGTGGTAGAGATGAAATATCTCACCTATTTCATAATGATAAATTAGAGGTTAACAGCAACACTGGGGAAACATTGCTATTTCAAAAAGTTTCACCAAGATCCTAGAAATTTCAGACACCACGGCAGGAGAGGCAGGGTGAGAGGGAGGGCTGAGCGACTCACCCCAGGTCTGGTAGAACCTCCTGCACATGTGAGTGTGTCCCTTTGAATGCTCAGCTCTTGCCACTAACCACTGTGATACACGATGCGACCTCTATAGCCCTCTCCTTTCTGCACCGTCACTCTGCCCTCTTCTCTCTGCAGAATGACTTCCTCCCTGTTGGAAAACAGGGGCCAATATGGCCACCCCCAAAGGCACCTCACAGGCCCACTCTCCAAGTCTCTTATAGTTCAACTGCTGAAGAGAGAACTTCTGGTTGCCATGTGGGTAAAGTGGATGGATCAACTTCTTGTGGGTCAGGTGTCAACATTGTGGCAACTGCCTTGGGAAAAAGTCATATAGCACATTTAGCTTAAAGGTAAAGCTGTCCTGGGGAGACACTTGACAACTGGTGATGCTGTGCCCTCACTGTAGACCTTGGTAGATTTCTGTCTTTTCTGTAAGTGTGTATCTTTCTGTAAACATAAGTGGAAAGAGAGTTAGATACAGGAAATGATGACCAAGCCTGATAGCTGTTGTGGAAAAAGTAAGAACTAAGTCAGGAGTGGAATGAACTAATTAGTAACTCTATAACACACATAATATTCATTTAGCATCTACTATATGCAAGCACTGTTCTAGGCATTAGGGATACAGCAGTGAATGAAACACCCCCAAATCCCTGCTCTTGTGAAATTTGCCTCCCAATGGAGTAACACAAAGAGTAGAAAAAAAATGTAATAGGTAAAATATTAAATAAATGTATGTCAGGTAGTAATGATTGCAGTGAAGGACAACAAAGTAGGAAAATGTGAGAGGGAGTGTTGGGAATATTAAATTTCAAAATTATGAAGATGGGAGAGAAGTAAGATGGCTAACTAGAGGAAGCTTTCATCAGAGGGTCCTGTCCAGAGGGAGTGTTAATGGACAGAATGGACTCAGTGAAGCTGAAGGTGGGGAGCTGAGCTAAGAAAGAAGATAGTCAAGTGAACATTATCTCTGCAGAGGCAAGCTGTGATTACAGGAAAACAAATTTGTGGTATATAACCCATTGCCAAGAAGATGAGATACCCCTCCCCCAAGAGAGATGCTTGCTGTGTGCTCTCTGCAAGCAAGCTGGGAACAAAGGACCTCTTATTTTATTCCATGGGAGAGAGCCTCTAAACACCAGGCCTCCTTCTTCAGGGAGGTCCCACTGGTGAGCCTAGGCATCATCCTGCCCAGCATAAAATTGAACAAATATTTTCTCTGCAACTCTGAACTCCCAGTCCACCCTATCACCTTTGCCCAGCAGACTGTAGGCCTGACCCCTGCAAAGCACAGAGTGTTTGGCAATTCTATGAGAGGCCTGGTTATAGGGTGGGCTGCTGGACAGCATCACGGAAACAGTGACTTGAGTGGAAGTTGGGGGCCTCGGGAAGAAAGGGACACATGGAAGAGAGAGATACGCCATGCTGTGGAGGTGCTCACACCCTGCATCAGACTTTGGTGGGGCACTTCCCTGAGGCTGTTGCCCACTAGAAGGAACTGGGTTTCAGCCCCTCTGGGTTGATGGTGGCAGTGAGTGGCAGGGGTGAGTCAGCAGGCACTAACTTCCCAGGAGAGAGAAATGCACCATGATAGTGCATGGTGGCAGGCAGAGGCACTGATGCCTCTGGTCTGAATGTGGAGGCACACCCCCCAATCCCATTCCCCACTGGAGGGAACCAAGCTTCAGCTCTGTGATGTTGCTGCAGGTGGTGTGCAGCAGGGGAGGAGATGCTGGCTCCCCTCTGACTTTGGCAGGCGTACCACCTGCCATCATTGCTCACTGGATGGAATCAGGCTCCAGCCTGGCAGGGTTGCTGGCAGCAGTGTGTGGCAGTGGGGGTGGAGGGGCTGACACCTCTGGACAGACTCTTCAGTGGGGTGCACCTTCCTGACCCCATTACTCACCAGAGGAAATTGGACTGCTCTCCCTTGACTTTTCAGGATGGAACTGCCTGTGGATCCCATTATTGGGTCACTGGAGACTCTTTGAACTCTTCCTGTTGAGTAGTGATGGTAATGCCTGGGACAATCCCTTCAAGGTTGAGTGGTGCTCATTTAGTAGTGGGAGGGACTTGATTCTTCTCCTCCAGCTGTTGCTGGTGGGGGGTGGAGTGCTGAAATTGCTTGTATCTCTCCCCAGCTAGATTTCAGCCTAATACTGCAACTTGTTAGGATTGAATAAAGTCTGACTGACTACAAGACAGAGCCAGTTAGTGTTATTACACCAAGAAGGTCCTCAGAGTCTCTAGCTGCAGCTCTGAAAGGGACCTTTGTAAAGCTGTATGGGAAAAACCACAATCATCAGCCCCAGCTCATTGATAAATGGCTAGTTAACTCCACTTACTGGGGCCCTCAATCCAATCTTACTCTACCAGTTTTATTAGGCAAACTGCAGAAAATAATCATGGGGAGGAACCAGCAGAACTCTGGCAACATGAATAACCAGAGTAGATCCGCTCTTCTAAGGAGTGACAAAGGAGATACAACAGAATATGCCATTCGTAGACAAATGACTAAATTGTAGTAAATAGAATTAAGAATATGGATGGCAAATAAAATGAATAGGATGGAGGAAAATATGGAAATATAAATACAAAGAGTTGTTCAAAAGTTGTCTCAAGAAATTAATGAATTCAAAGACAAAATCATGAAGGATATGGATATAATGAGAAAAGAGACAGCAGGGCTCAATGAAATGAAAAAGTTATTTTAGGAGCTTCAATATTCAGTAGAATCCTTCTGAACAGACAGAAGAAAGGATCTGTGAAATTGAAGACAAGGCTTTTGAACAATCCCAAGCACTCAACGAGGCAGAGAAATGGAAAGCAAAAACTGATCATTCCCTTAGAGAGTTGTGGGATCACTCCAAATGATCAAACATCTGACTAATATGAATTCGAGAAGGAGACAATGGTGGTCTTAAAGACACAGATGGTCTACTCCAAGATATTATGGAGTAGGATTTCTCAAGCATTGCAAGAGACACAGAAATTTAGATAGTAGACAGTTTCAGAACCCCTGCAAGACTCAATCCAAATAAATCATATCCTAGACACATTGTAATTAACTTTGCCAAAGTTAATAACAAGGACAAAATTCTGCAAGCAGTCAGATGTAAGAAAAGCATTACCTACAAAGGGAGAACCTTTGGAATGACTGCAGATCTTTCAGATGAAACTTTTCAAGCCAGAAGTGGATGGTAATTGACCTTCAATCTCCTAAAACAAAACAACTCTCAAACAGGATACTGTATCCAGCTAAACTGAGTTTCATTTGTGATGGAGAAATCAAATACTTTAATGACATACACATATTGAGGAAATTTCCCATAACTAAACCAGCTCTCCAGGAAATACTCAAACCCATTTTCTGTAATGGCCAGCACAATGGTCTACCATAAAAGTAAACTCACCCAGAATTTATCAAACAAAACCTAACCTCAACAATGGTTAAAGAATTAAAAATATCTACTGACCTTTAAAAAAACATGACAGCCAAAACACTGCCACACCTATCAATTCTCTCAATTAATGTGAATGGCTTAAATTGTCCTTTAAAGAGGCATAGTTTGGCTGACTGGGCACAAAAACTCAGACCAGGTAACTGTTGTCTATGAGACACTCATCTTACCTCAAAAGATAAAAAAGACTCAGGGTGAAGGAATGGACATGTAGAATACAAGCAAATGGAAATCAGAAAAAAGCAGTTATAATTTTATTTGAAGATATAATAGGCTTTAAGGCAACAAAGATAAGGAAAGACAAGAATGGACACTACATATTTGTCAAGATAAATGCTCAACATGAAGAGATTTTAATAACTAACATTTATGTGTCTTACCTAAATGCTCCTCAGTTTATAAAGAAAACCTGAATGGATACACACAACATTATATCTTCCTGCACTATAATAGTTGGAGATTTTACCTCCCCTTTGTCACTTCTGAATAGACCCTCCAAGAAGAAACTAAACAAAGAAATAACAGACTTAAACTTGACCCTAGAACAAATGAACTTAACAGACATTTACAGAACATTTCATCCTAATAAAATTGAATATACATTCTTCTCATAAGCCCATGGAACATCTTCCAAAATTGATCATATCTTAGGACACAAATCTAATCTCAACAAATTTAAGGAATAGAAATTATTCCTTGTATTTTCTCAGACCATCATCTCAGAAACATCAAAGAATAAAAGTTGAACTCAACAGAAACAGAAATCTTCATACTCAAACAAAGTCATGGAAACTAAATAACCTGAAGCTGAATGATAGCTGGGTCAAAGATGAGATAAAGAAGGAAATCACAAAATTTTTGAAATGAAATGATAATGAAGACACAAATTATCAAAACCTGTGGCATACTGCAAAGGCAGACCTAAGAGGGTAATTTATAACATTAAAAACCTTCATCAAGAAAACAGAAAGAGAGAAAGTCTGCATCATAATGGGTCATCTCAAGCAACTGGAAAAGGAAGAACAATCCAACCCCAAACCCTGCAGAGGAAAAGAAATAACCAAAATTATAGCAGAACTAAATGAAATTGAACATTAAAGACTCATTCAGAAGATAAATGGAAATAATTTGGTTCTTTGAAAAGATTAATAACATTGATAAACCTATGGCTAGCCTAACAAGAAACAGGAAAGTAAAATCTTTAATAATGTCAATCAGAAACAATGAAGGAGAAATAACAACAGATACCACAGAAAATCAAAACATCAGTATTCGGTGGTTGCCACTGCACAGATTGGATTCTTCTAGCTCTCTCACCTCACTCCACTTCTTCCATGACCATGTCGGACAAACCCAATATGGCTGAGATCAAGAAATTCAATAGGTCAAAATTGAAGAAGATGGAAACACAAGAAAAAAAATCCACTGCCTTCTAAAGAAACGATCAAATAGGAGAAGCAAGCAATCGAGTCATAATGAGGTGAGTGCTGCCAATATGCACTGTATATTCCACAAGCATTACCTTATTTATTTATTATTTTTTTTGCAGTTTGGCTGGGACTGGGTTTGAACCTGCCACCCTTGGTATATGGGGCTGGCACCCTACTTACTGAGCCACAGGCGTCACCCAAGCATTGCCTTCTTATTTTACTTCTTTTAGCTGTTTAACTTTGTAAGATACAAAGAGATTGGATCAAGTTTAAATGACTGTGCTGCCCCTTTCACATCAAAGTATCCAGAACTGTTGACAACGAAGGCCACGCTTGCCTCTACCATCTGCCTATCTGGCTGGCAGGGAAAGAAAAAACTTGCATGTTGATGAAGAAATCTAGAGTTAAAACTAAACTAGCCTAAGGTTTCTTGCAGGCTGTAAAATGCAGTTTAATCAGAGTGCCATTTTTTTATTCAAATGATTTTAATTATTGGAATGCACAATTTTTTATTAATGCCAATAAGAAGTTTTAAAACTTGAAAAAAAAAGGGAAATTCAAAAAAATCCCCAATGATTACTACAAAAAACTCTATTTTCAGAAATATGAAAATCTGGAGGAAATGGACCAATAACTGAAAGCATGCCACCTTACTAGATTCGACCAGAAAGAATTAGACTTCCCCCCCCCCCCGGGAATATGGCTGACTAGTAGCAACCCTCAGCATAGGTTCCTGAGCAGCAGAAGAAAAACTGGATGGAATCGGACTCTATAAAGCCAAAGGTGGGGAGCTGATCCAAGAAAGAAGTTTGGCAAGCTGTAACTCCAAGGAAGAGCATTCAAGAAAACAAATTACAGGTACAAAGCTTATCAACTAGAGGGTGGGAGACTCCTCCCCCAAACAGGAGGCCTGCCGCACGCTATCTGCAAATAGGCAGGGAACAAAAGACCTCTCATTTTACCTTGCTGGAGAGAACTGCTAAACTCCAGGTCTCTTTCTCCAGGAAGGTGAACTTAGACACCACCTCACCAGGCATAAAATTTAACGGATATGTTCCTCCACAAGTCCAAACTCCCAGTCCACCCTTTCCCCTTTGCATGGTGGTCTGAAGTTCTGCCCCCTGCAGAGCCCAGAGTGTTTGGTCTTGTCCTGATAGATTTGGGCATAGTGTGGGACTGCCAACCATCAGGATGGAATCTGTGACCAATGGAGAAGAGGGTGTGGCCCCAGTAGTCCCAGCTACTTGGGAGGCTGAGACAAGTGAATCACTTAAGTCCAAGAGCTTGAGGTTGCTGTAAACTGTGACACCACAGCACTATACCCAGGGTGACATAGTGAGACTCTGTCTCAAAAAAAAAAAAATGCTCATCATCTTTAATCATCAGAGAAATGCAAATCACAACCACTTTGAAATATTACTTAACTTCAATAAGATTAGCCCACATCAGTAAATCCCCAACATGAAAGTGTTGGCATGGATGTGGAGAGAAGGGAACACTTCTACACTGCTGATGGGACTGCAAACTAATATTTCCTTTTTGGAAAGAAGTATGGAGAATTCTGAAGGAAATAAGAGAATTTGATCCTGCAAATATCATTATAATATTATAACATCACAGCCTGCTCTGTGTCTGGCAGGCTCAGTCCTTAAAGCTTTATTCCTGCATCTATTCTTCACCATTCATCTTACTAGGTATCTAGATGAACAAAAATCATTTCACAACAAAGATATTTGCACCAGAATGTTTTTTGCAGCCCAATTGACAACAGCCAAGTCATGGAAGCAGCCTAAATGCCCATCTATCCATGAATAGATAAACAAATTGTGGTATATATATATACCATGGGATACTATGCAGCCATAAAAGAAGGGAGACCTTATACCTTTTATGTTTACCTGGATAGAGCTGGAAAATATTCTTCTTAGTAAAGTATCTGAAGAATGGGAAAAAAGTATCCAATGTACTCAATACTGTTATGAAACCAATACATAAACACTTACACATTCATACAAATGATAAACTACAAAAATAGTTGAGAAAGAAAGAGGGGAGAGGAGGGGGAGGGGAAGAGAGGGAGGAGGATGAATGGAGGGAGGGTATTTGGCGGGATCTCACCTAATGTACACAATGCAAGGGTACACTTCAAAATAGCTAAGAGTATATTCTAAATGTCTTACCACAAAAATAAGTAAGTGAGGTGATGCTTATGTTAATTAGCTTGATATAAGCATTCCACATTTATATCAAATCATCACATTATACCCCATAAAAGTATATAGTTATGATTTAAAAAAATTAAGATGACATGTCTTTCCTTCCTATCCTCCCTCCCTCCCTCCCTTCCTTCCTTCCTTTCTTCCTTCCCTTCTTCCTTCCTTCCTCTTGTCTGTTTTCATACATAATTTATTGAATGATGTCTGGGTTTGCTTTTAATATTTGTTCAAAGGTAAGGTGATTGAAGAACTTCCTCCTATTTTCTTTCTCCTTTTCTCTTCTCAATTAATTTTCTTTGCTTCTGTCTCCTCAATTCCCTGCAGCAAAATCCACTGAGGGGTTCCTTTATCAGGCTCAGGCTCATGCCAAGGCCAGTTCAAATATTGAGCCAAACTCAGCTGAAGCAGCCTGTAAACCACTAGCCTCAGCCTCCTCTGGAACTCCCATGTGTCATAAACTCCTGCTCTGTATTAGCCCAGGCACCTTGTCAGCTCTCAAGCAAACCCATGATCCAACACCAGGAGACAACTCTCAAATCACTGCCTACTCTGTGTGTGGCAGGCCCATTCCCTAGGGCTTTATTCCTGCATCTATTTTTCACCATTCATCATAATACACTGTTCTCCCACTTGGAACAGAGGATATCCATACAGGAGCACACTGGCATGGCAGAATGATTTATGAGGCTCTGAATTAACAAATAGCTCTATGTGGGCAACAGAAAAAAGTTACACTTCATCTCAGAATAGTTATGTTTTATCTAAGCAACTAAATTGTTTTACCTCATTTTAAGTATACAGTGATTCATGTAACTGACCATGCATCCCTATTTATTTTTAAAAATATTTTGAGAAGGTGACATTTGATGAGATACATGAAATAGGTGAGAAAGAGGCATCAGGAATAAAGGGTGTTCAATCTAGGAAAAGAGACCAGAAAGTGCAAAGGATCTGGGCCAGAAGCTTGCCTTGTTGGAGGAAGAGCAAGAGGAGGACTCTGGCTATGGAAAAGTGAGCTAGGAGGGAGAGAGAAGGAGGGGCGTTCTCAGACATGAGTCTTGGAGAGTGTCTAATTCACATAGCCACTCTGAAGCTCTAGATTTTGATGTGGGAACAAAGATCTTTGAGGGAAAGAAAGATCTAATCTGAGAGAGATCAGGTGTGGTGGCTCATGCCTGTAATACCAGCAATTTGGGAGGTTGAAACAGGTGATTTGCTTGAGGCTAGGAGTTGGAGACCAGCCTGAGCAACACAGTGAGACCTCATCTCTACAGCAAATAGGAAAATCAGCCAGATGTGCAGTCCCAGGGGCTTGGGAGGCTGAATCAGAAGTTGAGGTTGCAGTGAGCTATGATAACACCGTGGCACACCAGCCTGTGTGACACAGTGAAACTCTATCTAAAAAACAAGTGTGGGACCATGTTTTAATTTCATACCAGACACCAAGCATCCTTGGCACAAGAAGTGTGTTGGAAACTGTGGGAGGTAGATAGGTTCACTTCTCAGTGGGGTAGCCCACCTCAATCCAGGGGTGTCCAGGGGAAAGCATGCAGATGTGTGATCCCTAGGGGCTCACCAGACCCCGGAAAATGAAAAGAGCCCTGAAGCACCAAGACCGGTTGACTAGCCCTGTGCGCCCAGAGTCAATGGGGGTGTGGGGGTGTGGTAAATCCTTTGAACTCTTGATATTTAGTTAGATTAGGGGCCCTGGCTTACTTCCCTGCAGGGATAGGAGTAGTTCCCCTCCACCGCTCTAAATACACTATGGGCTGTTGTGTTAACAACCTCATAACTTTTACCCCGCTTTTCTCTCTATCCTGTTTTCTTGGGGACTTGTGATTCTTTTAACCCTATCTTTTGGCATTTTTGCATTTTGCAGATGCACTTTTGCTAGAAATCAATAAAAGCCCTCTGAAGAAGCCAGAAAGTTGCTGCATCATCCCGGTTTGCTGCTAGGCCTGAGATAATGTGCACCTTCTCCAGGTGTTCTCAGACTTTGTTTTATTTATTTATTTTTTATTAAATCATATCTGTGTACAATAATTCAGTCATGGGGTACAGTGTACGGGCTTCAGATACAATCAAAGATATTTTCATCAACCTGATTGTGATAACATTCAAGAGACTTTCTTATTACTTTGTGAGAACAATTTTGATCCGTATTTAGAAGTTTTCTCCTAACCCTTCAAATATGTACCACCGGTGTGATCCCGCCCTCTATCCTCTAAGCCTTCTTTTTAAAGACAAGATCTTAGTTCATTTTTATGTGGATTCCCATTTTTAAAGGACATTTATTTAACAAACATATTGAAAACAGTGGAGTTTTAAATTATAAGAAAATTAAAAAATTAGAAATGCCCGTCTGCTAAAGGCCTATCCCTGCAAAAGGGCTTTGGGTGAAGCAGTTAGATGAGCAGAATACAGGGCATTTATGGAGAAGAAAAAAGTGCTGTACTCATTAAATCAGTGCATCCTTTAAAAGACTCCGTGGTAGTTCTGTCTGGAGAATACTCGGTCCCCCTCCCCCACTCCCTCCCTATCACCTTTTGTGGTATCACTAAAAGCTAGCAGGGAGTGGGCACGCTTCGGTGGAACTCAGCACAGGGAGAACTGGTGGCAGAAGGTTGGTCGTGTCTCCATGGCACAGGTATTGCCTTTCTGACGCTGCCCTCTGAGGCTCCTGGGGACGCCGGCCAGGACTCAGACATGGCAGAGGCAGATGACAACACCGGCTGGGGTCCCGCACCAAAGGAGGCAGGGCTTTGGGTGTGACAGTTAGAAAGGTATAATAGGATTGAGAGATCACAGGGAGAGGGAAGGAAGAGAAGAGCCCCGGGGGGGAGGAGCTCTACTAAGGGAAACGGTGCCCACGGTGCTCCAGAAGCCCTACCGGGCAGGATGGGCCTGGGAGCAGCCCTGAGAATGAGTCCAGAGGGAGGGAAAAACTCCCTAACCCTCCAATGTCCTTCAGATTCTGCATGGCTTGGAATGAAATGCTAAAGAGGGAAAGAAAGGACAGATCAGCTATTTTCTGGGTGTCCTGGGGTCCCCTGCACCATCTGTGAGATGTTATGTCAGATTAGACTTTGTAGGAATTTCCTTGATCGTCCTAATCCAGTAATTCTTCCCTCCTCTAATCTCCTAAAACATACACTTTTCAGGCTATTGTCTTATCACATGTACGACAACCTTTTTGTAGTTATCTTGACTGTTTTTTATGTTATTAATATTATGTTTTTGGCTACTATTTGACTTTTCATGCTGGGTGTTCTAATATAGAAAATAGATTTGCTTTAAGATCAGGGCAGATAGACCCAGGATTTGGTGCTGGTAACTTACCTTCTCTAAACATTGGTAGGGCAATGTTAGATATCTCTTGAAGATGTGGTAAGCTTTTGAGGGGATAGCTCATGACATGTTCTTGTTATCTATGTGCTGGGCACACATGTCTATATCCTTTCTTACCCAAGTCATTGTCTTTTTCCTCCAGCTGGTCTGGAAGCTCAGTGATGTAGAGCAGCCCTTTCATATCGCTTGCTAGATTCTACAGCATTCTAATACAGTGCCTTGCAGAGTTTGGGTGACGAATAATTACTTACTAATTTGGTTTTAGTAGGTAATAGCATAGTGAAGGATGAAAACCAGAACCCTCATTACTTATATATCTTATGAGATTTATTTCTGATTTTTTCTCAACTGTAGTTTTCTATAATTGCTAAAACTTTAATATGAGTAAAATGAGTAATAAGAGTACAATGGAATCACTATTGTTTCTATCTAAAGAATTATGATACCATCAGGAATATAGGTTCTTATAAAATTTACTTACAGAAAATATTATTTTGTGTTATTTATCAGAGGGCTTTTCTTAGGATTTCTTCCTAAGAGTCAAAGGGATACAGAAGAATACTTGTTTTTGAGATTTATCTTTCTTTATTTGAGATCTCAGGGCAAAATTCTAAGTATATCTGATTTTGCTGCTCATACATAGAGTATTGTAAGAATTAATGGGATATGCCGCAGGAAAAGACAAAAGATGACTTGAATTATCACAGGTAATGATAATCCTAATAGTTGCCATTTCATGAACTGGCTTAATCCCTGGTACTCATTCTCACAACAATGCTATAAGGACACATTTGTTTGTATATTCTAAGAGGATTTTTTAAAAATTTTTATTAAATCATAATTGTGTACATTGGTGCAATCATGGGGCACAATGTGCTGACTTTATGTACAATCTGAAATATTTTCATTAAAGTATTTAACATAGCCTTCATGGCCTTTTAATCACTATATAAAGACATTTATATTCTACATTTAGTAATTTTCACTTGTACCCTTGTAAGATGCACGGTCTAAGAGGATCTTAATTTCAACATTCTTTCAGTAAAACACATTTTCCTGATGTATCTGGCCATGTGTCAGTCTTTGCTTTTAATAGATAAGGCAGCTAAGACCCAGAAAGCACCTGTCACTTCCCAACTTCATGCTTGCTGGTTACCTGTGGTAGAAGAAGTGGGTAAGAATCTATTTTCTACCAAGTAATGAACAAAATGAGCTACCTCAAGTACCAGAGCTTACCTGAGACATACCTAGTTAAAAAAAATGCTTGTCACACCTCCTGGGTGAAGGACACAACCACAACCGGGACTTTACCTTCAAATGCAAACAATGTGACCTACTCCTATGACCCTTATATTAAACTGCAATTTTCAAAGGAGGAATTGCAAATGTGAAAGGAGCTTGGAGACAGTAGAGTATATTACAAGTGTAATAATAAGTAACAGTAACAACTGAAAAAACACTGCTTTGGGTTCTCTCTGGAAACTGAATACAAGATTAAACCCACTAAAAAATGTAAACCAATCAAAGAATGATTAATGCCATAAGGGAAGATGATGGAATTTCTCATACCCCAACCTCCTCCTAAGAACAAAAAGTCCAAATTTTCCCTCTTCAAAAAAAAAATTCCATTATGAAAGGAGCACTGGTGAAACTTACCAGACAGGGGAAATAACTCATTAGCTTACTCTACAGTGTAAAGAAGTAACAGACTCAGCAGGACCATTATAGAACACCTGCTCCCATGACAGCGGTTACCACTGAAATGCTACCTCAGGCGCAGCGGACTGCCACTTCAGGCAGAGATAGCGAAGCCAGGTGATTTGAAATTCTGAACAAAAAGGAAGGCATAGGGAGGCCTATTTGGTCAAAAATGATAGAAAGAAGAGAAAGAGAGGCTCCTGGGGACAGATTACAAAAAATCTTCACTGAATGGAAAACCTTCTGAAACTTCTCCAGTTTGTATCCTTGCAAAGATTAAAAAATGAGAAAATCACTGGACAAAAAAGTAGCCTCACGATTTTCCACTGTGACTTTCACCGTGTTTTTAGGATGCAGATTTCACTGGCATTAAAAAAATGACTACCGAAAGTCACCCTGGCTCCACGCTGTTTCTGCTTCTCAGCTAACACGGCGCCCACATACGCCCACCTGCACTCCCCCCAGGCCCTTGTGACCAGGTACAAGCACTCTGCTCCCAAGGCATATGGAATTGACAATTAGCTTTGTGATGTTATTTGCAGGTTTTTGTTTTTTTTTTATGGCTGGGGCCGAGTTTGAACCTGCCACCTCCGGTATATGGGGCCGGCGCCCTACTCACTGAGCCACAGACGCTGCCCTTTGTGATGTTATTTATCTGTTTATTTATTGATTGCATATAGCAAATAGATATTTAATCTCTTTAAAACAAATCAATAACCCAGGGAATGTTAACCTAGAATCCAGATTGCAAAACTATTTTGTATAGTGACGAAAGACCAAGGGACTTACTCCAAGTAAAGCCATACATAGGAACTGACGTTCACAAGTACCAGGTCAGAGCTCTTGGACGGATTTCATCATATTTTTTCCCCACAAAACCGCCTCCATTCCTAACATACTCAGCCAACTAATAATGCCACACTTCTTTTAGTCATCAGAGCTTATCACTTATCACTTGCTCTTCCTTTCCATTCTTCTCTCTTAATGCTTCCTTCATCGGTTTCTTATATTCTCCTATAATTTTGCATCTTGACTATGTACATTATTTATTATACAATGAGAAACGCCAGCAGCAGCAGTGCCACTGGACATGCAGATAGGAAGGACACGGGTAAGTCTCTGGCCCTCTGCTTCCGTTAGGCTTTGGGGTTCATTCCCTTCCCATTTGTGCACTTCCTCACCTTCTCAGGGTTGGAGTGTGCCCTCCCAACTTCACACGTTGACTCACTAACCCTTACTACCTCACAGTGTAGGGGTGTTGGAGAAAGAGTCTTTAGAGAGCAATTTAAGGTACCACGAGGTTGTGGGGGCATACCCTAATCCAGTCCGACAGGTGTCCTTAAAAGACGAGATCAGGAGAGAGACGCACACAGCAGGTCGGGCAGGCGGAGACCCGGGGAGGACTTGGCCGTCTGCAAGCCAGGGAGAGAGGCCTCGCAGGAAAGCCACCCAGTTCTCAGCCCTCAGCCTCCAGAACCAGGAGGAAATCGATTTCTGTTCTTTAAGCCACCTGGTCCGCAGCACCTTGTTAGGGCGGCCTGAGCACACTATTGCCTTCTAAGGGCAGGTGGCCTTCGACTGCCTCTCCAGACTCAGGGCGCTTGGTCTTCACAACCCTGTCCTGCCTGCACTGGGTCATTCACATAGATGCCCCACGTCTCTACTATTCCTAAGTCCCAGTTCTGCATTTTTAGCTGTCTGTGGGGGAATTTTTTCACTTGTTTGTCCTGAGGGTACTGTGAACCCAATGTGTCTAACACAATTCCTCCTCTTACGACACAGATTTACTCTTGTCACTACCGTCCTGTCACTTGGGCTGAATCTCTAAAGCTATCTTTAGTTTTCTTTGTTGATGCTTCATGCAGTCAGCAGCCATCACTGTCCCTTGCTGCTCCTTCCTTTTCCTTTCCTTGGCATTCTCTCTGCCCTCACCTTGGTCGAGTCCTACTGTGCCTCTGCCCTAACTGCCCTTAGTCTTACCTTGTTGCCACCATGTTGTGCCAGCCCTACTAATCCAGGTCGGTCTTCCAGCCCTTCTCCTGCCCACAGAATTTAGCCTGCCCTGGCCAGGCCTGGTGGCTCACGCCTACAATCCTAGCACTCTGGGAGGCCCAGGCAGGTGGATCCCTTGAGCTCAGGAATTCAAGACCTGAGCAAGAACAAGACCCCATTTCTACTAAAAATAGAAAAACCAGCTAGGCATCGTGGCAGGTGCCTATAGTTCCAGCTACTTGGGAGACTGAGGCAGGAGGATCCCTTGAGCTCAGGAGTTTGAGGTTGCTGTGAGCCAGATAGACACTATAGCACTCTAGCAGGGGCAACAGAATGAAACTCTGTCTCAAAAAAAATAAATAAAAAGAATTGAGCCTACTCTGAAGGGCCTATGACGTCTGATTCCTGACCACCCTTGCCACCCATTGTCCCCTGAGTGTGTCCTCCCTTCAAAGAGGTCTGCTTACTGATCCAGGCATACCTTGTGTTCAGTTAGTGAGGAGCTATAGTCTCTTATTTCCACCCCATTGTTTTGGTTCAAGACATTTTGCCTTCTTAAAAAATTCCTTCCAGGTATCCGATCTTACCCATTGCTCAAAGGCAGTTTCATATCTCAGTCCTATGTGAATCTTTATTCAAAGACATCAGCCCACCTACGGTGCATCTTAGAAGGGTGTAGGTGAAACTTACTAAATGCAGAATATAAATGTCTGAACACAATAACTAAGAAGATTCCATGAAGGCTATGTTAACCAGTTTGATGAAAATATTTCAAATTGTATATAAAGCCAGCACATTGTACCCCATGTTTGCATTAATGTACACCGCTATGATTTAAGAACGAAAAAAAAGACATCAGTGACAGGTATCCATCTCCTTGAGCTCTGACACATCCTGGTTCCCTTTCCATCTTGATTGACAAGCACCTAGGAGCCCAGTGTGAAGCTCTGGAGACAGCCATCTCCTAGTCCAACTACAGTTAAACCTGCCTCTCTTCTCTCTCAATGTGATTTATGACACTGCTTTCAAATTCTCAAAATAACAGGTTTTTACAGCAAGAGGCCTCAAATGTTCCAGGCCTGGTTCATACGAAGCTCTAAAAAAGGTTAGCTATTAAATTCTAAGCCAATAAAAAGTTATGCCCATTCCAGCCCATGGCACTCTGAGGTTGTCATTTTTAAAACTGGCTTCTCATTGTTAGCTATATATTTTCTTTGCATGTGGTATAACTTTCCTATCAGACTTTACTCCTTAAATGAGGGCCTTTGTTTTAGATTCTTTCAAACATAGAACAATGCACAAGGTGAAGTACTCTGTAAATGTTCTCTGTTCAATGAAAAGAAATGCAGTGCTTCCCAGGAAGACGAACATATGTTTCAATAAATATATTGATCAACCTGAAGGAAAGGCTTACTGTTCAGTAGCTCTGTTTTTCATAAATGCAGCAACCTCTGCTTTTGAATTGTGGAGAGACTTTTTTCCTTTATATTTTTACAGGCTTGAAAAATAGTTGTGCTCCATAAATACCTGAGTATGAGTCATTTGCTTAACCAAACAGCTGCTCACTCATTAACCAAATGCACTTCGTTTTAAGGCACATACTTAAATGAATTTTCTCCTGTGCCTCTCCCCCTCCCCCAGGATCCAGAAAAGTGATGTGCAGATACTTTTCTGTAATACTAAAGAGGTACAGTTCTGCCTTTGATGTGGGGGAACCTACATTCCATGATGTAGCAGGAAGTCACCTTTAAGCTAATCAGCTGGCTGTATAAGCTTGGATTGTTCACACAAACACACACTTACACACACACACAATCCTTCATTCCCATTCCCACCTCTGCCCAAGAACACCTTCCCTCTTCTCATTTAAATCATCCTACGGATTCTCCCATCAGGCACACTGTAGGACTTTTTTGTTTTTCCCCTTCTGTCATCATCACTGCCTCTTACACAGACAGATAATCTGTGTTAAGGACCACTGGCAGAGGTCATTTATCTCAACAAGTGCAAGCAAATGACAAGTTGATTCTGTCAATTCTGTAAATTCTTTCGTAAAGAGGGAGCTACAAATCAACTTCTATAATTAGTAGGGTTCAGCTCTGACTTTCTATTTTTCAGCTTCTTTTGAATGACAAACTCAAAGCAACTATTTGCAACTTCTATACTAGACAACTATTATTCAATTGTCTACAGTGAATAATAGGCTAGGCTTCAGAAATTTATTAATTTTACTTCAAAAAATAATTTTTTGTGATGGGTCACTGAAACTCTTTACTTTGCACACAATACTACTGGGATCCTGCCTGTGGCCACCTTGGAGATGACATGGCAGGTACCCTGGCTCTAGTGGAAAGCAAAGTGAAAAACAATGGTTTGGGCCTAATGGGGGATTGCAGAGTGAGGGTTTCCAGCAGGGTTGTGCAGGTGATCAAGCTTGGCTTCTGAGGTCTAAGGACGCAGTGAGAAAGTCACCAGAGTGAGGGAGGGGGCCTAACTACCAGAGGCCGCTGCAAGTGCCAGTGGGGTGGTGCTTGCATTGCCAGAGCTGATTTCAAGGGATGGGTCTAATTGGCTGATTAGTGGGTCTCATTGGCTTATTAGTGAGTGAAGGGTGCAGGGGTTCTCCTGCCCATCACTTAAGTGGCCAGGGGGCTTCTGAAGTTCCTCCTGCATACAGTCTTGCTGCCGGGTTCCTCCTCAATTCTGAGGAGCTACTGGGACATGGCCACACACGCAGATAGGCCAGGTGCACTAGTCATGACCTGTCCAGTGCTCACCCCACCCTCACTCCTCCACCCTTGCCCGGCTGGCAGTGAGGTCCACAGAATGATGAGACATCAAGACGTCCCAACCACTGGGCAGGGCTAGATGCAGTGCTCGAAGGGACTCAGTCACGGATCCGATCTGGTTCACACTGTGCAGGGGGCAGTCACACAATTTCTTGTACGCAGCCCAGCAATCTGCTTTGAGGTGGTCCCTGTGAGGTTGTCCAGCTGGATCCCTGCACAAGCCATGAATTCCTGCCACACTCCCCAGTCATCCTGGTCAAAGGGGTCTTCAATAGACACCAGTGGGTGGTTCTTGATGAGCGACTTGTACAGGTCAGCCAGCTAGGCAGGTGTGACAGGCCCGCCGTGGTCATCTGGAAACTGGTGCTCCTGGTGATACTCCCCTGACATGAAGAAGTCAGAGGCAGTTCCAATCAGCCTTCCCAATCGCTCTTTAGCAGCTCTGGGGCCTCTTTACTCTTCAGGATGTTAGCTGCAAACCCACCTTCGTCCCCATGTCGGTGGCATCTTCCCCATATTTCTCCTTGATGACATTCTCCAGGTGTGCTCAGCCTCCCCTCTGATGCACATGGGCTTCCTGAAGTTTGCTGCAGTGAGTGGGGGGAGCACGGGCCGTAAACTCGCACACGGCCAGCTTATTGCCATCATGAGAGCCACCACCGGTGACAGTGAAACCCAGGATCGGCGGGGTGGCTTCAGAGTTGCCAACCAAGTCAGTGATATGGTGGTACAGGGTTAACCCCTTGTCTGTGGCTCCAGCTTTATAGACAAGTTTGGCATTTGCACCAAACTTTTTGTTTTCTGTTTTATCCATCTTGATTATCAGTTTGTCTCCTGTTCTACGACGCTCAGTTTCTTGCTAACCAGTGCAGTCTCGATGGTTTTATTGATGTGCTCAGCAGTCTTTGAGATACCTTTCCCAATATAGTAGGAGCCCTAGGTCCTCAGATACCAGCTGAGGCACCAGTGGGCACAGCAGCTCTGAAGACATCTTTTGAGGTACAGCGATCACCCTCAACAGTGGGATTCCCACAAGACTCCCAGATCTCGCTGGCATGGACCTTGGGAACAGACATGGTGACTCCTTGGCTGCTCCTCTCTTCAGCGAGGAAAGAAGCAGAAGGTGCTGCAAACACTCAGGTGAGTATTGAGCCAGTGAAGTCTCAAGAATTTTGTTTTCACTCACCAGCCTTTCTTTCTTAGAGATGAACTCATTGAGGGCAAAGGATATTTGGTTCGTAAGATTCTTTCTCTCCTAAGTGAGGTGATTTATGCTGTTATCTTCTTTAAAGATGGTCAACACCATTAAGAGTTTCTTTGTTCAGAAGACAATAAATGCCTAAATGTTTTGGAAGAGTCCGGGAGAGAACTTAATTTCTAGGAAGACCAATTGTGGAGATGTGGTTCTCCAGAGTTTCTGTTTACAGTAGAGTGATCAGGATTCCAATCCAGTGTGGACTTTGTCTTCAGAGGACATCCTCAAACACCCAGAGCTGAAATTCAGCTGGTACCCTTCTGGGGTGATTGTACCTTACTGAAATCACCAAGGGTTCAAATCCCTTTCATACCAGTTAATTAACTACCCACTGAGCTTCCCTCAGTAGTGACATTCTGCCCCTGACAAAAACACTCTATAATTTAGCAGCTGAAGAATTACTTCCTGACACAGAAGAGCGGATCCAGACTAGGCTGACTACGCAGACTCATTCTGATTGGGTTCTGGTTAAGTGTTTTGAACACTACCTTGAAAAAGCACTTGTTTCCGGGTATACTGGGTAATAATTATTTTCTGGAAAGGCATCTGATTATTCTAGCTTTGAGAATGAGAGCATTGACCTCCCCAGTTTATTTTCCCCACCTGTGCAATGGTGGGGTGCTGTGGCTTGGTTTTCAGACTGGGTTCCAGAGATGCCTCAAGGTGAGATAGCTCATTGATAGGAATGAGCCACACTGGGGCCCACACTACCTTTGCTATTTGGAGTAAGGATTGTGAACACTCCATTTTGCTGCTTAAAAAAAAAAAAGAAGAAGAAAACTACTGACTTAAATGAGTGCTAATCTTTCACTTTATTTTAAAATTCTCAAATTCAATCATAACCATAATTACAAAAAAATAACATCTATCTAACAAGAGCCAACAGTTAAGACTGGGCCTACCCTGCCAGGCATCATTCCAAGTGCTTTGCACATTTAAACTCACTTAAGCCATAGAACAACACTATTACCCCGTGTTGTAAATATTGCTATAATTATTAAAGTTTAAAGAGCATGTTCAGAGATATTTCTTTTTACTTGTATAATTTCCCCAGATACATTTCAGACCATCATTGATTCAAAGAGAATATTCTGACGACGAGTATTTAATGAGATGAAAGTGATGGTGGCATCTCTCTTACGTGCTCTGATCACAGATTTCTGGGCATATTTTTTAAAGAGCATTTTGACTTTAACTCTTGGTTTCACCTCATTAGACTAACAAGGCAGCAGCTAAGCCTGCCCTTTTTCCATGGCTCATACTGCTTGTTTCTTCACTTTTAGCCATGACCTGGACATCAGTTTTTCATGCCAGGCTGTGGACATGGGTCTGGGTAGCTATGGATGTGCTCAGATGCTATTTGAAGACATTAGTGTAGATAATGAGCTTCTGACTGCCTCTGCTCAGCAGGGATAAACACCTGGATACAAATACCAGCGTCCTTTCCTATCATTCGGTAGAGGAGACCGCGGCACCTGCCTGTCCCCGCCTAGTCCACGGCAGCTCTTGGGTGCCTGCTGTTCCCTGTCTGTGTCCCTCTCCCAAGGCCCCACCCTGGGCTGGTGGAGGGAGCGAGGGTGGACGGCTGTCATTTCCTTGAGCAGCTCAGCTCAGGTCTCTGCTGGTGGAGGGCACTGTCTTTTCTCAGTGAGTCCAGCGGAGTTGGGAAATGGAAATCATGTGACGTGAGGAACTCTGCAGGAGAAGGTTCCGGGAGTGCCTGTGTTTTAATGCAGAGCCAGTGTCCCTGGGAGAGGAGTTACACTGACTCCCGTAGCCTCTGTGGGCAAGAACAGAGTTGCCAAGTGGCATTCTCAGGAAGCTGGTGTCAGTGGGAGAGAGGGACAGCGTCCTCTCCACTGGAGGTGTCCACACAGAGGCTGTGCCCACACGCAGCTTGTGTGGTAGCTTGCTGGGGATGACAAATAAATTCAAACAGGATGTGGGGACTGACCAAATGAGCTTTCTGCAGCATCAACCACTCACCCCAGCCTTCAACTATCTTGTCTTGCTGATTCCAAAAGCATACATTGACACGTCAGTCTTGATTTTAAGTTTTTTTTTTAAATAAAACCCAGTCCATTCTGATATTTTACAATTTTAGCTGAAGTCTTGTTCAGACATTTTCAGTAAATATTCAAGTGGCTAGAATTAAATAGAATTCTTCTTCTTTTCTCTTTTTTAAAGATAGAATTTCACTCTGTTGCCTTAGGCTGGAGTGCAGTGGTGTCATTGTAGCTCATGGGAACCTCAACTCGTGGGCCCAAGCAATCCTCCTGTGTCGGCCTCCTGAGTAATTGGGACTATAGGCACCCGCCACCATGCCCAGTTAGTTTTTCTATTTTTAGTAGAGATGGGGTCTCACTCTTGCTCCAGCTGATCTCAAATTCCTGAGCTCAAGGAATCCTCCTGCCTCCGCCTCCCAGAGTACTAGGATTACAGGTGTGAGCCACCGGGTCCTGCCCTGAATTAAATATAATTCTTATGTATTTATATTTGCATAGCTCCCTCTCTCCATACTTTTGGTGGTGTTTTAGAGTGGAGGAGAAAGGGTAAGAGACATGCTTGGATTAACGTGAAGCATCAAAGTCTTAGTGTTCATTCAAGCTAAGAAAGCTTTCTCAGGGTAATTTCAGACACTGCTCAGTGTGAGCGGTGGGAATCTGGGGGTTGGTAAAATCACATCACAGAGGTGGTGGGCGGCCCTGCCCATCTCTGCAGTCAGCGTGCCTGGAGGACCAGTGCTGTGTGTGTTGGGGGTTTCTGGAGCCCCTCTACCCGAGCAGCCCAGAGAATCACAGGGATACTTTGGGGTGGGCATTACCTTCCTCTCTTCTCTCCAGAGCCTGATTTGGGTTGAGACAGCTGAAAATACACAATGCAGTTTCAGACATTCCTACTATAACATGTTAACATCCCACCCACCCTCCAGAGGAGAGGGGTGTGCTGTCTCACCCTGCCCTTTTCTACACAAAAAGAAAACTGCATTACATGTAGAATTTTCCAGTGTAGCAGCTGCTGATTCTACTCTGGGTGACGACTTTGACTATTTTTTTTTTCTTTTGCTCCTGCCTTGACATGCTTTCTATATTGAAAACCATAGAAAATGCATTTCTTTGTGAAATTGTTAAAAATGACAAATTGAAGAGATTTGATCTCTGGAATCTAAGCTTTTATATCACAGAGTCCTCCTTTCCCCGATGGGTGATCCAATCACATAGTCACACAATGAACAAGATAAATCTAGATTAATAAGACAGTGTGTGCAGAAAAAGTCCTTTACTCATTGTGGCTTCTTCCCTATGTCTTCATAATGTTCATTAAAAATATCCTACTTTATGGGCTCACCTTCTTATATTGGTTTACTTATAGTGGTATCCTTGTTTTAATGACTTAAAGCATCATTTGCAAAGATTTCTTGCTTAAACCATCCTTGGGCAGGCCACTCTTGTAAAGTAAGGAAGTGTGGTGGTACAAGATATTCTATATCTTTTGAACTAAGTTCATAAAAAATGTTTTTAAAACAAAGATCAGTCAGATTTTTGTCTTTTTCCAAATTAATAATTTCCATTAAAGCCACGTATTTAAATTGAGTCTCATTGTTCGTAACTTGTACAACCTGGAAAAATGAACTGAACTATAAAAATAACTTCAAAATAATTAAAAACTTTTCATAGTAACTATCAAAATTATTTAACTAATAGGGGTATTGGATGACCTTTAAGACTTATTCAGAAAAGAAAATGTATGCTGGCAATTCGCAACTCAGCAACATGAAATCTGCTCCGAGGGCAGATAAAATCCAGTTTTAAATTTTGCTCTAAACAGTTAAGAAGATAATCAAGTCAGTTTGGGATTGGGTTGTGCATAGGAAGGCTGCAAAAGATTATAAAATAGCCTCCCCCTGGCAGAAATGTAAAAAAGCCATTCCATTTGTTTTCGTTCCTGCCAAGGATTTATCTTCAGAAGGCAAGCAGATGAAGAGACAGAGCCTACTGTGGGGGGGTCCACAGGCAGCAGGCCCTCCTGGTCGGCGATTCAAGTGAGAGGAAGGTAGGAAATCAGTAGTACCAGGGAAAGAAAAGGAAAAGGAGTTTGGAAACAAAATAAGACAAGGCTTCTTGTGAATAATGGAGAGAACTCTTAGGAAAAAGAAAAAAAATGTCAGAATAAATTTTTATTCACTTATTAAATTTCAGGGCAGTATATGCTTTTTGAAAGAAAGTCATTGGCTTTAACCAACTGTTTAATTACAGAGCTTTGTCTTTACATACGTGACAAAGTTATCAGTCATTTATTGACAGATTTAGAATGTGTACTTAAAATGAAACTGTCAAGATTTCCTTGTCTTTTATCCTTCCAGTGAAAATCAGGAAGGGGAGGTTAGGAGGGGTGCGGGTAGGGAAATGGGAGCGATATTATATGAAAGTGAGAACACATTCTGTGTTTGATTGTTTTTCTTTCCCTGCTGGAGTTTTAAGTGGATTATCACAAGGAAAGGAAAAACTCTAAATTAAGCAAACATGGACTAGAGCCCATTGATTAATACAAATTAATCAATGTATTCTGAGATCACTGGCTGAGCCTTCTAGAATCAAGGACCAGTAACTTCATTGAGGCCACTTAAAAGGTTGTCATGTCGAGATATTGAGAAGAAAATGGTTTAGATTTTTATCCAGCAGAAAATGCTTGAACCAAACAAAAGACCGGACAGATATAAGAGGTGGAGAATAAAAGATTCCATCCGGAAGGCTGACACATGTAAGAAAGACTTTCCTTAAATTATTGTTTGCCCTTTGCTTTGTTAAGAAGGTTGTGAATGAAGGAAAAAAGATGAGGAGAGAACCACGGAGCCCACCGCAAGCGGTGGATTAAGAGACAGAATGTTCTATGGTCCTACTCTCCACTCACTACCCTACCTCGTCCCGGTCCTCTGCCCTTCCTTGCCTGCTCTGTGTGGTCCAGGAGAGGCTCTGGCTGCAGGGCCAAGGGTGGCAGGAGACAGCTCTGAGTTTTTCTGTGCCACTTTTCCCTCTGTGGATGCTTCTGCAGCGATCCATCCCTTGGAGACAACAGCTCTTCCTCAGGTCCCCAGCTCTGGTGACTACAGGCTTGGGAAACCCAGTTTCTTCCCCTTGACTGTCCCGGTAGGCCCAGGGTGGGGATGGCTTCCTGCTGTGCTCACTTCTGGGTTCCTTAATCTCTCAGCTTGCTGTCTCCCAACTTGCCCACTCTTCCGTCAATAGTTCCTTCTTTAAATTCATTTCAGCCCTCTTAAGTAGGATTCTCTTTCCCTAGGATTCTGACTGATATAGTGAGACTAAACATATCTCAAACCCAGCAGAGGCTAAGCTGAGCTGAAATTTCTAGTTGCAAAACAACATGGGTGATTGTACAGAGGAGGGCAAACCATTTATTAGTTGTACAATTCTAAGCAAACAGGCTATAGAAATTCTAGGTACAAAAGAGCTGAAGAAATGAATCAGAATCAACCAGGATTAATTATATCAATCATGTACTTTTATAATCATCTGAACCACCTACTGCTGAATTCCAAATTCTAAACAGACTTCAACAATTATTCACAATGAAATAATGTAGGCTATCTAGAATGATTTGTGAAGTTTTAAGCAGGCCAAACTGACAATTCAGAGCATAGTTCATTTAATACTCATACATTCTAGTTTTCTAAAGGAAAAACAAAAATCGATCTGTTGCTTGAATATTAGGAAATTCACTGCACATTCAAAAAGCACTTGTTTGGCTTGTTCTGAGTCTGGCATGTAAATGTAATTTTTGAAAATGTAATTCCATTTTATTGGCTTTTGATACTGCAGTTTTGGCCCTGTTCTTTTTGTAGGTAGTGACTGGCATCATGGATTAATTATTTAATATATTCTTCTTGCCTTGGAATTCACTGAGTTCAATGAGTTGAGGATGAAAATGCAGAAAGCTGAAAGATGAGAATTAAGATATTGTCAGAATATCATCAAAAGTGACAACTTGTAAAGAAGCCTGGGAGAGTGGAAGAAAATCAAAGGGATGGTGGGCATGAGTAAAGGTTAAAATGAGGTAAGAACTAAGTCTTATATTTGGCACTTGGGGTTGGTATTTATAAACTGTTACTTTCTGAGATGCGTCCTCTTTGGTGTTTTCTTTGGGACTGAAAGTTTGGTCACAAGGATCTTTCCAGGAAGAGCTTGTTACCAAGCTAAGGGGCTTGGGGGGGGGGGGCGGAGCCAAGCATCTCTTCCAAGAGCTTGTGAATACGCATATGGTCCATACCACTTCAAAAAAGTAAGGTTAAACTAACACCAATTCTTTTGTGGCTATTAGACCCCCATTTATTGCATGAGTGGTTGGCAATTTGATTTGAGTGCTATTTTCCAAGTTTCCGGACAGAGTTCTGTTAACAGCACTGCCCCCTAGTGTCCTCTAGCTTTGGTGCAATATGCATAAAGAAAAAAAAATCAAGATTTATTTTCAATACATATACTGTATTTACCAATGTATTATTGTATGAGAATGGAAGATATCTTCCTGTGGATTTGGACATTTTGTCACATTTATTTGTCCTAATAACATTAAAGCATGATAAACCAGTATAATCTTTTTCGTTGTAAAGAGTAAAAACAGAAGTAGAAGTTTAGATATCGTTGAACAATTTGAGTTAATAAATTGAGAAGCAAATTACCTAATACCTTTGAGTACCTATGATGTTAGGCACATTGGAAATGCTATGTTAAAGGTGAAGTCTAAGTAAGCTTAACTCGAAACTTAACTTTTAAAGTTTCTGACTTTTCAGAATACATTGATTAATTTGCTCTTTAATTTGGGGAAATAGTAAAGATGGGAGGGAGACAATGAAAAGTTCTAAAATTGTATATATCTAACTAGTTTTGTATTATATTTTAATCGAGAGAAAATTATTTGACAGAAAGTCCATTCTAATGAGATGTAGAAATGTTATTTGGAGTTTTAGGACAAAATGAATTTAAAACAAAGGCTTTCTAATAACTATGTATGTACCTATCTCCAAAAACTGAGATAATCATTTTAAGGCTACTCAAAATTGAAAATGTCAATAAAGATAAATTGTATATCAGTGTTTTTTAGTGCAGTTCACATGCCACTGGTGATAAAATAAGTAACTTAGACAATGCAAAGATACAGGCTTTCAATTGTTACGCACTTATTTTAATGACCAATAGTGAAAATGTAACTGAGATGTCAAATTTATCATTTCACAAATATTAATAGTTAGGACTACTTTACATATGAATTACAACACTCACACTCAAAAATTTCTAGTAACTATTACTTTCTTATTAGATGACATTAGAAATAGAAGTTGCAGTTTCCAAAAGCCTGGATCTTGCTGTTTCTATCTGTCTGGTGTTATTTAACACATTCCTCCAATATATTTTCCATAAGTTGTGGTTAGAATTAGAGCAGTGTTGTTCAATAGAAATGTAATATGAGCCACAAATATAATTTTAAATTTTATAATAGATATTTAAAAAAAGAAAAGATAGTTGAAAATAATTTTCAGTGCTACAATTTTCTTACATCCAATAGATCTGAAATACTATTTTACTAAACAAATCAATATTGAAAATGATTGCAATTGTTTACATCCTTTTTCATATTACGACACATCTCAATTTGGCCTAACTACGTTTCAAATGTTCAGTAGCGTCATGAGACTAGATTTAATAGCATAGACCTAGGGACATGAGCAGATCGAGGTTTAATTTTTAGCAAAAATACTCCATAGAGGGTAGCGTATATCTCTATCCAGAGCACATTTGGGAACCTTTTTGTGATGTTCGCAGTCATTGATTATCATTGTTTATACCCAAGAATTCATTAAAACTTGCAAAATGGTAACATTGAAATTTTCTAATTCCTTCTTCATTTATCAGATGAAGTGCGTCTACCAAGAAAAACCTCTCATCAACTACCGGTTTACTTGGAGTAGTATGTATAGTGAAGGCAGAATAAATGTTTGATCTCTTTTATTTGCTCGTTTGTAAAAATAATGATTTTGGGGTTTCCTTGCATTTCCTAAGGATCATCAATAAATTTTATTTTTATAGTATCATTAAGAATTAGGGAATTTTAGCATTTGATGTATTTCAGCCTATTGTAATTATTATATTTATTATAGTTCATATTTTCCCATCTTTGGGTCCCAAGAGCCTCTTTAACTTGATACCAGGGTTCGGATATCATGAAAGCAGCTTGGCCTATTCCAGGCCTCTATCTTGTACATTTCCTGGCACAGACCTGTAATCAGTACTGTCTTCGCGGAATCTTTGATTACTTTGGGTGGAAAATGGTATGTAGAGATCATGAGCTCTTCGTGAGGGGTTGAGCACTTCATAAGTCTCTTCAGAGAACAAAGCTAGAAAACATATATTTTAATAAAATAATAATATTCGTCAATAATTCATAATGATATATCCTTTTCTAATTGAGAAGAGGTGGATTTTTTTTTTTTGCTGTATTTCCTTTTCCATGCCAAATTTCAGGTTTTTAACACATGAATATATTATAATTACCCATTTGCTTTATCCATCATACACACACAGCAATCTTGGAATAAATGACTACCACCAGCAAAATGATTACAAAAGCGAGTTGAAGATTCTTTGCAGTTGTTTCTGTCCTTACGACAATTTAAGATCAACAGTCACATTGCTGTGTTTTAGTCCCTAGCAATCACCCCCTTGGTGTTGTTACGCCATCTACTGGACAGACAGGCCCAATTGTTTCATTTTGCTTTTGATGTTTAGGTAATTACTTTATTTCAAATTGAATTTTGTTTTTATAATTGTGCAAAGTTTTTTTTATTGTCTTAATTATTAAATCATAGCTGTGCAGTTGTGCAAAGTTTTAAACTCTGAAGTCAAGTTTACAAAACTCTGAAGTCAAGTTTACAAAACAAATCTAGTATCTACCATTATCTCTTCTATCCTATTTCCTTCTTCCACTTTTAGATAACTATTTATAAATGTTTATATATTAATAGATAATTATACATAGTTAATAGATAGCCATATTTTTTTATTCCTCCTCTCCTTTACTAAATAAATGGCAGCATACTTCACATGCTTTTCTACACCTGAAAACTATAAATTATTATTAAAAGTCTGTTTGTATATGGTAAACTGGAGTGTTAGATTTTGCTTTGTTAGGTAACCTGAAAATAATTTTTAAAAGATTGATTTAATAGGTGAATTTTTTATAGGATCTAAAAGTTTGGTATTAGTTTTATTGTATTTAGATTAAATATATTTTCATATATATAGGTACATGCATTTAGACACACCTATCTGTATCTTATACATTTCTACTTTTTCTCTATTGGGCTATATTCATGCTGGTTTATGAACTATTTGTTACCAAGCCCTGATGACGTATATATAAAAATATGATAAAAAACACATTTAGAAGCATTTAAAGTAATTTGACATTGCACCTGAATCCAAGCAGGTGATTATGTATTTTACAAAAGTGATGGCCTACGAGTGGTTGGAAAAAACATGTTGTCCTTCCCTACCGAGAGTCCGACAAAACGTCAGTCTACACTATTTGCTTGTGTTTGCACACACTTTCTCTCACATATTTTTTGTATTTAGGAAGGTTTGTGTTATTTTGTTCAGATGCCTTTTTATTAGAATCTATTTACAATTTTCTATTACATGATTTATGATTTTATTAATATCTGTATATACAGATAGGTATCTGTATATAATACCTTTCATCCCTTTTTACTGCTATCTTTGATCTATTACTATGAATAAAATGGAAATTAGCTAATGGTCCCTTCTTCATCTTCTTCCTGTTATCACCAAACGGGGAGCTTATTCTACTTTTTATATTCTTTTTTCAATTTGTGCCCCCCACATTTTTTGACCATTAAGTATATATAGAACAATGACCATTACATCTTATATTCTTTCTTTTATAAACTATGGGCACTTAGTTACAAAAGTAAACTTATACTTAATGTTTATCACTCCAGTTCTACTGTTGATGTCTCTTGTCATTGCAGGTGTCTGAGACTCATTCTCCATAAATTCCCTAGGAAAGACTCATAGGTATAAATACTCCCTGTTTAAATGTTCATAAAGAATCATGACTGTGATACTGTTGATTATCAATCAGCTGGATATAAAATCCTTAGGTCACATCTGCTTTCCTTGTATTCCTTAAATATGTTATGCTCTTTTTTTCTGGCACAAAAGATTGGTATCGAAGTCTGATTAAAATTTGACTTTCTTTTTCTTACAAGGGATACTGACCTTTTAACTAATGCCAAAATAACTTTTCTTTTTTATTTGAAGTTCAATAGTTTTACTCTCCTATGTTCAGTTGGAGGCCATTCTGGATCAATTTTGTCAAGTATGTCCTTTCAATATATAAAACAAATCTATTTTCAAGTCAGAAAAGTATTTTCCTGAAAAATAAGCAACAGACTCCCATTTAAAATATTTGTCAAAATATTGGAAATTAGATAATTTGTCAAATTGGAAATTAGATAATTTTTATCACAATGAAAATAAAAATATACCAAAAAACATACCAAAAGCTTATCACATGTAATCGAGCAGTATTGAAAGTGAAATGCATAAATGAATGTAGTAGTGAAAAAAGTTTAAAAATCAATAACCTAAAATTCTGCCTCAGGAAATTAAAATTAAAAACAAAGCACAAAGGTGTTAAAAGAATGGAAGTAATTAAGAAAAGAGAGAACCCGATGAAATTAAAGGTAGATGTATACCATAGAAAACCAGCAAGGCCAGAAATTAATTTTTTTAAAAACTAAATATAATTCATTAAAGCCTAGCAAGACTCATCAAGAAACAGAGAAAAACTAAATATTACCAACACTAAAAATGTAAAAGCGACATTAGAATATTATTATTATTTTCATTTTTCATCTAAGGGGATTGGAGAGGTATAAATGGTCATATTGATTCTCTTTTTTATGGGTGTCTAGTACATGTACTTTGATTCTTCTCTGCCTATTGTCTTTTTTGTATATATATTTCATTCAGTGTTTTGTGGCTTTCAGTTTAGTCTCAAAATCTTAAATGAAGTTTTCTCTCAATTCTAGTATTTTCTTAAATTCTATAAACTCCTTTTCAAGTCTTCACTTCCTCCAATTAGCTGCATTTTGAGTTTTTCTAATTCTGGGTCACCATTCTTCCAAAGCGTCTTTTGTTTGTTGTTTGATTTTAAAATATTAGATTAGAATTTTCTTCCATTTGTTTGCATGCTTTTCTGACATTCTTTCAGTACATAGAGACATTATTGTCTTCCTTGATCCATTTTTCCTTGTGATGGTAGCTTTTTTTCTTCAGGAATGTTTAAATGAGCTCAGTGTTCTTGTGCTAGTAAAAGAAGGGAAGGGTGGGCCGGGATAGCTTCCTAGCTCTAGAGATCGTCTTCTCTTTTTTCTGAACATGTTCCCCAATATGCACCTGATAGCTGCTGGCTCTTTACTCCTCTCTTCAATCTGGGCCTTCTCTTTCCTTTGCTTCCTTTGTTCCTACTATCTCCTTCCTGCTCAATGCTCATTCCAGCAGTAGCAGTTTCTCTTCCATGGGCAACTTCGTCTTGGAGGAGATGTCTGTTAAAAGTCCCAGTTGGCTGCTCCAGCACAGTCCAATTCTCCTGTCTTCACCCCCAAATTGGAGCCATCAAGACTCTATGGATTTCAGTTGCTCATCCCTGAATGGCCCACCAAGCTTTGCTGTGAGTACTTGCCAGCCATTTTGGTTCCTCTGCCGTTTGGAGCCTTTGCCCTCCTTCTGTTTCCTCTTACACTTTGAAAACAGCACCCAGGTCTTAGTATCAGCAGCAGTTTATCCCAATCCACACGTACCAACGCACCCAGGTCTTAATATTAACTGTAGGGTATTCCAACCCACACATATTTGGAGCTTCACAGGGATATGTGATGTATGTGTTGTCCGTGGGGTTTTGATTTTGCTATCCTAGTTGCTTTGTTTCCATTGGGGTGACTTGGGAGGCTGAAAAATTATGTCTTCTTGCCATTTTCCAGACTACTTAAGCAGCCAAACTTAGACTCCACGCCTTTGTCTATGTTACAACTTCTCCAATGCTCTATGCTGTTGACCCTGGAACAGCATGGGTAGGAACTGCACAGGTCCACTTACACTTATTAGCAGATTCTTTTTGCCTCTGCCAGTCCTGCGACAGGAAGACCAAGGCTTCCTCTCTTCCTCTGCCTCCTTGCCCTACTTAACTTGAAGATGACAAGAATGAGAACTTTATGATGATACACTTCCACTTAATGAATAACAAATATATTTTCTCTTCCCTATGATTTTTTTTTTGCAGATTTTGGCCAAGGCTGGGTTTGAACCCACCACCTCCAGTATGTGGGGCCGGCACCCTACTCCTTTGAGCCACAGATGCCACCCTTCCCTATGATATTCTTTTTTTTTTTTTTTATTTTTTATTTTTTTATTTTATTTTTTTTTATTAAATCATATCTGTGTACAATAATTCAGTCATGGGGTACAGTGTACGGGCTTCAGATACAATCAGAGATATTTTCATCAACCTGATTGTGATAGCATTCAAGAGACTTTCTCATTACT